>AWOL01S0008507.1:35290-52725 GCA_000715115.1 Nicotiana otophora
AGCAATAACAACAATAACACGGGAATACGGCAAGTAAATCAACTCAAGAACTTCAGAACACAAAGAAATGGACGAACGAGCTCACAATGAAATAGACAACAAAGAATAATAGTTTCATCAAAAATAGCTCAACAAGGGGAGAGATAGCGTGCAACAATGATTTCTATATAACTATAACTCGACAGTAAGTGAGATAGCATGAATCAATGATACTAAATAAGGATAAGTCAACAATGAAAGAAATAACAATACCTCAATTAAGGTTAAGCAATTATGGAAAAGAGACTAATAAATTCAATTAAGGATATGCAATTACGAAAAAGATAATAATGTCCTCAATTAAGGATAAGCAATTACGGAAAGAATAATAATAACTTCAATTAAGGATAAGCAATTATAGAAAGGATAATAATAAATTTAATTAAGTATAAGTAATTACAGAAAAGATAGCATGGAAATAAAGAGGCAATATCTTCAATTAAGGCACATAAGCATTTAATTGGCAACAAGGGTAAAACATGAATCAATTAATTCCAAATAAGATGCGTAAGGGTAAATTTAATAAATGGGGGATTTAAAACGCTAAAAAAACTTCACATCTAATGAACATAAGAACCTAAGAACACTAAACAGTCAAATTTCCACAAATAAGCCCGAGTACGTACTCGTCACCTCGCGTACACGGCCTTCACATGACACAATTAGCACAAATGACTCAAATCCTAAGGGGTAGTTTCTCCCACACAAATTTAGGCAATATACATACCTCAAAGAAGCTAGACCGTTACTCGAAGATGTCCTTCTCGAGTGGAACAACCTCTGGACGGCTCAAATCTAGCCAAACAAACTTCAAATCATAAGCAAAACTCATAGAAAACCGGATAATAAAGCTTCAATCTTTAAAAGAAACTGGAAAATCAACCCCAAGGCCCACACCTTAGAACCTGGAAAAATTCATACAATTCGAACACACATTCAATTACGAGTCCAACCATACTGATTTCATCCAATTCCGACTCTGAATCGATGTTCAAAACCCAATTATTCTCTTCAGAAAACGTTTTTGATAAAAGCTCTCAAATATCGAATCAAAACGTGGATTAATTCAAATATGAACTTATGTAATCATATTAAAATGCAAAATTTATAGTTTTACACTGATCCCCATGAAAACACAAGAAGAACGCCACAAAAATCACCTCCATCGGAGCTCTAGAACTCAAGATATGCTCAAAATACTAAATAATCTCAGTCAGATATTTTTAATACACATGGAATTTCATTTCCGCGCCCAAAACTCCACACCTCCGGTCTGCCAGCTGTAATTTCTGCATTTGCGAACCATGTTTTGCACCTGCGGGGTCGCAGATGTGGACCCAACTTCGCATCTGCAAAGCACCACAAACAACTCTCTTCTCTGACACTAATATGAGCATAACTCGCTCATACAATGTCCAAATTCAAAAATGTTTTTGCTATGGCTCTGTAATTACAATACTGATCTAATGCTTCAATCAAAATAGCAATCGGAGGTCACTTTCTTAATGTGGTAGCATTTATGCTTGAAGAAACGACATCGAAACATAAAACACGAGCACAACACAACCCAAACCTATCCGAAACTCACCCGAGCCCCTCGGGACCCCGTCCGAACATACCAATAAGTCCCAACACATAACAAGGACCTGCTCAAGGCCTCAAATCACATCAAACAATATCAGAAGTATGAACCGCACCGTAAATCCAACTTAATAAACTTATGAACTTTCAATTTCTATAACTCGCGCTGAAACATATAAAATCAACCCAGAATAATATCATATTTTGCATGCAAGCCTCAAATGACGTAAAGGAGCTAATCCAACTCTCTGAATCGCAATCCGAGCCCCATATCAACAAAGTCAGCTCTCGGCCAAACCTCTGAACCTTCCAAAACTTCAACTTTTTAATTTTTTCCAAAATGCTTCAAATTATCCTACGGCCCTCCAAATCCAGATGCACGCTTAAGTCCAAAATCACCATACGAAGCTATTGGAATCATCAAAATGCCATTTCGGAGTCGTCTATACAAAAGTCAATCTTCGGTCAACTCTTACCATTTAAGCTTCTAAAACAAGAATCCTTCTTCGAAATTGATCCCGAATCATCCGAAATCCGGACTGCACCACACACGCTAGTCATAATACATAATACAAAACTGCTCGAGACTTTAAGCCAGCAAACGAGATGCTAATTCTCAAAACGACCGATCGGGTCGTTATCTTCTCCCCCTCTTAAACAAATGTTCGTCCTCGATCGTGCCAAGATTCATTCCGATGTCATCAGTCAGTGAGTGAACAAACCATACATATACCTGTGGGTGACCACACGTCACCCCTAATCCACGTAAGCCTGATAACACCACCTCAACTGAAGATTTTTCCTTCCATCAATACAATAGGCCTTAGAACAAAATTTCTCACCATCGAGTTGTTTCCACAAGACCTGATTCCTACATCAACACACGGTATCAGCCTCAACCAGCTACAATATCCTATGTATACACTCACCAAATACAAACACACGACCTAACACACTCCACATATGACCATAACAACATTTCTAATCACAATAGCCGTCCATACTCAAACCTAGTGTCGCGCTCCCTTTTTTTTTCCTCGCGAAAGCGGGCTTCGACATTAGGACAACACTTTTGAGTGGGAGGTAAAGTGTCAAAAGAAGAAGAGTCTCCACCTAACGAGTTTTAAGGTATGTTAGGGCACCTATTGTGCAGATAACTAAGTTTGACTAGTCAACGTCACCAAAGATCGGGTAAGGGCTCAAATTACCTCAAAGAGAAGGTGTTAGGCACTCTTTGAGGTTCACAACTATGGGTCCCAGCCGAACTTAAAACTATGTGGATTATAATTAGGCAAGATGATTAAATAACAAAGAGAACTAAAGGTCAAGGAGTTTCATTATAACACAATGAGAATTCGTACAAATCTTAAGGACTACAAGGATACAACTATAACAGTCTATATTAGATGACCAAGTCTATAAAGATAAAAGGGGGGTCCAAAGTTTTTTAGCCTAAAGGATCACCCTGTGCAACATAAATAATACTTCGCAACTCCTTTTAGATAGGAGTTGCTCATATTATTCGGCGGGCACAGACTATCATCTCCTACTACCGGATTTCTATGTTCAAGTTGTTTACTTAAAGCATTCTAATTCAATTCTAGGTCCCGTCCTGTGCGTGCACTACCCGTCCCATGCCTATGGTCCAGGAGGCGTTGGACCTCTATTTGGGTGGTTCTAGACTTTACTTAGGCTGCTCAAAATGATAAAACTAAGTGACATTCAAAACAAGTAGGACTTCACGTAAGGGCAGTTGAAGGCCTAAGTTAGCAACCATGTGTAAAACTAATGCACGCAGACAGATTTTACATTAGGTAGTAGATAACCCAAAATTAAGGCAAATTAGAATCATTGAGCCCTATAGACATGGTTTATATGAGACATTCATTTTAAGCGCACAGGCAGTGCTGATTATGTTGGAACAATGAATTTACAAATTATAGGTATTACAATTCCTATAGGCATAATCTCTAAATGAGGGAATAAAGTCGTTTGAAAGCTTGAAATAATTACCCGCGTTTGATTTTATTAGCATACTTTCTAGGCGAATAACAACATCCAATAGGCAGGATTTCTATGAGTTGGTAATTGAATTGATTCTATAATACTTTGTCCCTATAGGCAGGATTTCTTGGATATCTACTAGTGTGCAACACATAAGAGTCAAAATAACTAATAGAACACATAAGTCCTATAGGCTTGATTTCTACCCATTGTGCNGAAAGCTTGAAATAATTACCCGCGTTTGATTTTATTAGCATACTTTCTAGGCGAATAACAACATCCAATAGGCAGGATTTCTATGAGTTGGTAATTGAATTGATTCTATAATACTTTGTCCCTATAGGCAGGATTTCTTGGATATCTACTAGTGTGCAACACATAAGAGTCAAAATAACTAATAGAACACATAAGTCCTATAGTCTTGATTTCTACTCATTGTGCCAGAATTACAGTACCCTGCCTCTTTTATTAATCACCCCGTATGTTCAATTATAAGATTATTACATACCCATAATTAAATCTGAATAATTATGTAAGCAGACCACTATTGGCCCAATGACAGGCCTAATACAGATAACCCAGTATTTTCCAGGCCTTCGACAACTCCAGTAGCCTCAAATTCCCAGTCATAAGATCTGTCTAATAAGTCTGGATCCAACAGACAAGCTCAACATCAAATAGAACCAAATACCAGGCCCAAATGAAATACATGGCCACACAAGCAAGAAATTTTGTGTTGAATAAATTGAACAGAGTAGAAAGGCCACATATTTATTTCCCATGACAATAAAGCATAAGCAAATTCGTGTGCCATGTTGGTAGGACACATAAGGAAATTCATGTTTGCATTTTGGACATGATTGACAACAGACTATTATTAAAGAGGTTTTAAACACAGACGTGGTCAAAAGCAACTTAATACAATTTCAAGCGGGGTATCTAATTATGAAAAGTTGAAGGATCAACAGAGCATAGTCTTAATAGAATAGTTTTAGCATAAAGAATGACAATATAAGTTCAAACAACTGAAAGAGCAGTATGTGCAACATTAGTATAGTTGAGGAGGCATATCACTTAGATCAACATGGCAAGCATGCATGCTTAGTTTTCAGAATAACAGGATGATAGCAAATCACAAATAATCCTAAAAGAGACTCAAAACTAAGAGATTAAGGCATGAAGGTCTAACAAAGTTGTAGTCCAAGAATGGAAAGTAAACTAACAAGTAGGCATGGTTTATAACAGTCAATAAGAATCTTAATTACAAAGGTTTCTAAGTCCAAAGATCATGGTAGAAAAGATATGTCAATCTTAAGGTTATAGGATAGACAAACTTTAGAGCTTAGGCCAGTCATAATGGTAAAACAGAGTGTATTGGGGTTTAACTAGAAACCTCGCAATACTGAAGAACGCAAGATTGACCAAATACCANTATAGGATAGACAAACTTTAGATCTTAAGCCAGTCATAATGGTAAAACCCAGTGTATTAGGGTTTACCTAGAAACCTCACAATACTGAAGAATGCAAGATTGACGAAATACCAATGTAGCAATATATTAGGCTAAAACATTGAAACAATAATGGACACATAAGGTTCATGTAAGAAGAAGAGAAGTAGAACATGCATGAGGGATTCATTGGAAAGAAATTCACTCAAACAAATTCTGGGCAGGAGATAACATCCTTAAGAAATGCAAAAACTAAGGCAAGTCATGAGGAAAGGCTTTTGAAGAGCAGCTAGTAATCAGAGTAGCATAACAAGCTGAGAATAATCATAAATTATTCAATTGCGCACATATAACTTGCATGAAACCCAGAATTCAAGTAGGTTCAGATAAATAGGGGCAAGGATAATGAAATCAAATATGAAGATGAATATGAACATAGGCAAACAATATCGTATTGATTCACAAAAATCAGAATGTCATGAACCCCAATAAAAGAGAATAAATTGCCAGAGACTTTTTACTCACCAATTTGCAGAATTAACGAGCTAATAAAGCAAAGATTAAGAACCAACAACTTGCTTATCAGTAACATCGAGAGAATAGGAAAAATCCTAAATTTCTCAGTGCGTCAGAGTTCCCGACGGCTTCAAATGTACCCTGGGAAGTGCTCACACTGAGACAGGTTGAATAATAGAATTTCGGTGGCCTTGGATTTCAACCGGCCAAAGTCTCAAATTTTAGAGTAGTGGAGTGAGTGGGAGTGAGAGAATAACAGTGATTAAGGTTCGTTTATGGGGATTTAAGGGAGGGGTTTATATAGTAGTTAAATCAGACGAGTAAATAAGGAAACAAGTCAATCAAACATAAACAAGTAAATGAAAAATATGCATGCAATCATAAAGCATCCAGTAAAGGAAAGAAATCGAAATTCAAACCCTAATTAGGGTTCAATGTTTGAAAATCCGTCTACTGGTATGAGAAATCAACAATTCTTCCATTTATATGGACAAGATATTGTCCAGATCTTCGCGATTGAAGTTGAACGGGCCCGAATCTGAGAGATGGTACTTGCCAAGTTTAGGCAAGTACTAAGTAATACCATAGTCTTGCAAGTAACAACGAGGTAACACGTAAAAGGTAAATAAATCACAGAAATAATCCATGATTTGCTTGGATTTGGAGAAGATTGGGGAGGCGGCTAGGGTTTCTGAAGGAGGGAGAAGGAGAGATGAGAGAATACAGAGGCGGCGGGGGTGGGGGATTTGTCTCTAGGGTTTGGAGTTTTGGGGTATAATGGGAGGTAGGGATTTATTATGCGCCGTTGATCGTTTGAGATCAACGGTTGAGATTGAATAGGAAACTAGTCGGGTCAGAAGGTAATGGGTCATTTGGTTGGGCTGCTGAGGTTATTGGGCCAATTTTGGTCCGAATATTGGACTTAAAACTGGGCTTCTATTAAATACATGAAATATATCCAAAACTAATTTATAAAAATACTTAATAAATAAATAAATATTTTATTTATGCACTAAAATGATTTAAAAAAATAATTTAGCATTATAAAAGTATAAAATGCTATTTTGACACAAATAAAGTAATAAAAGATCACTTATGTATGAATATAGGCTATTATTGCAAAAATACATAAATAACTAAAATATTGATATAATTATATGAAATGATAATATATATATATATATATTTATTTATTTTAAAACATGTGTATTGGTGTAAAATAATAAATTAAGATGATTGAGTTATTGCAAATAATTTAAGGTAATAATTAGCAAATATTCAAGTAATTTTAATGTAAGAAAAAGCTCTANGAATATAGGCTATTATTGCAAAAATACATAAATAACTAAAATATTGATATAATTATATGAAATGATAATATATATATATATATATTAAAACATGTGTGTTGGTGTAAAATAATAAATTAAGATGATTGAGGTATTGCAAATAATTTAAGGTAATAATTAGCAAATATTCAAGTAATTGTAATGTAAGAAAAAGCTCTACAAATTATGGAAAATTATGGAAAATGCTTGTATAAATCTTGTAAATTAAGTAATGATGCAACATGACATTTTGAAAAGATATATATACTATTTAGAAAAATGTGGGAAATATTGGGTATCAACAGCTTCCCGTCTTTACCCGGGTAAAGAAAATGATGACCAATTTTGGCCGAATTCAATGGGGAATGATGTGATTCGAAAATTGGGGCCGAACCCTGGTTCCTGAGTTGCCTACATATCTCTGGTGTTACGTGAGTCAGGCTGTGGGTAGTTCTCGATCTAACGGCGAACGAAGCCGATGGAGTCGTGATAAGAATGGTCGTATGTTTTGAAGAGGGTTCTTTTGGGGTGTGATATTATCAGATGAATTTATGCGGAGTCGTGAATGTGAATTTGAAATGTTATGATTGTGTCACAAGACAGAAATATGAATGGTCACATAGTAAAAGGTAGGCAATTACTGATAGTTGGTTACGTTTGAAACAATTGAAGGATGTGAATGTTATGAACGAAAATCAGAGCGAAGATTGCTCCCGTTTATAGAACGATTACCTCCTAGATTACCTGCAAAACTTAAAACATGGCGCGTGCAAATATGTGTGTATATATATATATATATATATATATGGGTTATTACAAAAGTTTAAATGTGATGCAAATTTCCTTTGGACCATGAAGGTTGTCTTTGGGCGGTAAGGATGATGTTCTTAGACCACGACATCCTGGGCCATGAAGCGTATGATAAGGGATTCACAAGCCATGAAATTGTGTCCTCAGGCCATGAGGATGGTGCCTCTGAACTATGGCGCCTTTGAATAATGATGTTCAATTTTGAGAGATCCTTAGGCCATGGAATGGTGTCTTCCGGCTATGAGGATAATGTCTTCCGACTATGATGGCCTTTGGACAAAATGGTAATGTTTCAGCCCATGAAATTCAAGGATATGATGCCTAGTCATATGCGATGATAAGACAAGACAAGGCTTATTCTTGTGTGAGATAAGGGCGGTGCTTAGACCTAGATGACCAAAGAGATAGTGCTGGGTCTTAGGTAGCGTAGTGGAGATAGTATTTAGTCTCACGCAAGGAAAGGCAATGCTTAGCCTTATGCAATTAGGGAGGCAGTACTTAGCCTCATGCAAGAACAGGAGACAATACTTAGTCTAATGCAGGGAAAGGCAGTGCTTAGCCTTATGCAATTAGGGAGGCAGTGCTTAGCCTCATGCAAGAAGAGGAGACAATGCTTAGTCTCATGCAGGGAAAGGAAGTGCTTAGCCTTATGTAATAAGGGAGGCAGTGCTTAGCCTTATGTAAGAAGAGGAGACAATGCTTAGTCTCACGCAAAGAAAGGTAGTGCTTAGCCTTACGCAATTAGGAAGGCAATGCTTAGCCTCATGCAAGAAATGGAGACAATGCTTAGTCTCACGCAGGGAAAGGCAATGCTTAGCCTTATACAATTAGGGAGGCAGTGCTGAGCCTCATGCAAGAAGAGGAGACAATGCTTAGTCTCATGCAGGGAAAGGCAATGCTTAGCCTTATACAATTAGGGAGGCAGTGCTGAGCCTCATGCAAGAAGAGGAGACAATGCTTAGTCTCATGCAGGGAAAGGCAATGCTTAGCCTTATACAATTAGGGAGGCAGTGCTGAGCCTCATGCAAGAAGAGGAGACAATGCTTAGTCTCATGCAGGGAAAGGCAATGCTTAGCCTTATACAATTAGGGAGGCAGTGCTGAGCCTCATGCAAGAAGAGGAGACAATGCTTAGTCTCATGCAGGGAAAGGCAATGCTTAGCCTTATACAATTAGGGAGGCAGTGCTGAGCCTCATGCAAGAAGAGGAGACAATGCTTAGTCTCATGCAGGGAAAGGCAATGCTTAGCCTTATGCAATTATGGAGGCAATGCTTAGACTTATGAAAAAAATGGATACAATGCTTAGTCTCATGTAGATAAAGGTAGTGCTTAGCCTTACGTAAGAAAGAAATGATCAGGTGCGAGAGAGTAAAGTATTTCTTAGCTTGATGTGTTGCGTTTGGCAACCTTGTCGTTATGAAGATAGTGATTTTTTGTGTGTATATATTTGCGAATATTCATGTTGTGTTCGTTATGCCTGCATTCAAAGTAAAGTATTTGCCAATATTCATGCTCTTGACTCCTTGCTNCTCTTGCAGTCTTGTTTGAGTTACCATGGGTAGCATCCGGTTGCCATGGAAACAATGTTTTTCGAAAAATATGTATGCATTTGAAAAATTATTTGCAAACAATATAGTTGCTTGAAATGTATTGTACTATATGAGATCAACTAATTTAGATGAATCGGTGACTGTGACACATTTCAGAGACATTGCAACCTCCTTGCCTTAGAATTTTGAGGGCTCCCCTCAGAATTCTGCCCCAGTTTAAAATGCAATACTTTTGGCTGTTCCACATATGACGAAGTTCGCTGAACTTGCAATCTTGCCCTAGTTTCTGATCATGGGAAAATGAAGATTTTATTAATATGTGACCGAACCCACAGGGCTGCCTACGTATCCCCTCTTAAACAGGAATCAGGTCAAGCACAGTTCAGTTACATCAAGTGAAGAAGTGGGAACATTCCTAAACATCGTACCTTTTGATTGCGTCCGGGTTGATAGGTTTTTGCCAAATCTCTCCATCCATTTATCCAAGTATGAGTGCTCCTCCTGTTAATACTCGATGAACCATGTAGGGGCCTTGCCAGTTGGGTGAGAACATCCCCTTGGCTTCATCCTGATGTGGGAAGATCCGCTTTAGCACCAACTGCCCCGGTGTGAATTGCCTTGGTCTGACCTTTTTGTTGAAAGCTCTTGCCATTCTGTTCTAGTATAGTTTACTGTGACATACTGCATTCATTCTCTTTCCATCAATGAGAGCCAGCTTTTTGTAGCAGCTCTGCACGCATTCTGCATCGCTGAGCTCGGCAGGAATAACTACTTCAGTGCCATAAACCAATAGGTAAGGAGTTACCCCAGTTGATGTGTGAACCGTGGTACGATAGCCTAGCAGAGCAATTGGTAACTGCTCGTGCCATTGCTTGTAATTATCTACCATTTTCCTTAATATCTTCTTGATGTTCTTATTGGCGGCTTCTACAGCTTCATTCATTTGCGTCATGTATGCTGTCGAATTCTTATGCTTGATCTTGAAAGTTTCACACATGGACTTCATTAGGTCACCATTGAGATTGACGGCATTGTCGGTGATGATTGACTCTAGCATTCCGAATCGACAAACAATGCAATCCCGAACAAAATCTACGACAGCCTTTTTAGTTACAGCTTTGTAAGATGCGGCTTCGACCCATTTTGTGAAATAATCTATGGCCATTAGAATGAACCTATTCCCATTTGAAGAACTAGGTTCGATTGGACCGATGACATCCATGCCCCAAGCGGAGAAAGGCCATGATGCACTTGTTGCATTGAATTCATTGGGTGGCACTCGTATCATATCAGCATGTATCTGGCATTGGTGACATTTCTGAATATACTTGATGCACTCTATTTCCATAGTCATCCAGAAATACCCTGCTAAGATGAAGCCATTCATGTGCGATCCGCAAGTTCTGGCATGTATTTCCTTGAGCAATCTAGATGCTTCCTTGGAATCGACGCACTGTAGTAACCCCAAGTCAGGAGTTCTTCTATACATAATTCCTTCGCTTTGAAAGAAACGGTTGGCTAATCTTTGAAGCATGCGCTTCTGAGTATGGGTAGAGTGCTCTAGATATTCTCCTTTTGCCAAATATTCCTTGATGTCGTGGATCCACGGATTTCCATCGCTCTCTTCTTCAACATGAGCACAATAAGCTGGTTGTTTATGAATTCCTATTGGTACAGGATCGATGAAGTTCTTGTTTGGGTGTTGTATCATGGAAGATAGAGTGGCCAATGCCTTGGCGAACTCATTTTGAATTCTCGAAACATGTTTGAATTCTATCTTTGTGAACCTTTTTATGAGAAAATATGGCAATATTTTGGTGTTCTTTATAGCCCATTCTCCTAAAACCTGATACACCAATAGATTGGAATCTCCAATTACCAATAGCTCCTGAACATTCATGTCAATGGCCAACCTGAGTCCTAAGATGCAGGCCTCATACTCTGCCATATTGTTGGTGCATGGAAACCTGAGTTTTGCGGATACCGGATAGTGTTGGCCGGTCTCTGATACAAAAACAACTCCAATACTTACTCCTTTGAAGTTTACAGCTTCGTCGAAGAAAATTCTCCAACCATCATATGCTTCGGTGATATCTTCTCCGACGAACGACACCTCCTCATCGGGAAAATGCCTTTTCAATGATTTGTATTCTCTGTCTACGGGATTTGCTGCCAGATAATACGCCAATGCTTGCTCTTTGATCTCCTTTTGAGATACATAGACTATGTCAAACTCACCCAACAATATTTGCCACTTTGCTAGCTTACCCGTAGCTACGGGTTTCTCAAAGATGTATTTTAGCGGGTCCATCCTTGATATGCGATATGTAGTGTACGCACAGAAATAATGCCTCAACTTCTGAGATGTCCATGTCAAAGCACAACAGGTACATTCCAGCAAAGAGTACCGGGCTTTGTAGGGTGTGAATTTCTTGCTCAGATAATATATCGACTGCTCCTTTCTTCTAGTATCATCATGTTGTCCCAGAACGCAGCCATAAGCTCCATCCAATACAGACAAATAAAGCAACAAGGGTCTTTCTGGTTTTGGTGCGGCCAAAACAGGTGGTTTAGATAAATACTCCTTAATTTGGTCGAAGGCTTTCTAGCATTCTTCAGTCAAGCTTATTACAACATCTTTCCTCAGCATCTTGAATATCGGCTCACATATCATGGTTGATTGTGCTATGAAGTGACAGATATAATTAAGACGCAGTAAAAAGCTGATCACATCTTTTTTATTCTTCGAAGGCTGCAAGTCTTGGATTGCTTTGACTTTTGATGGGTCTCACTCAATCCCTCTACGACTGGCGATGAATCCTAACAATTTTCCACCAGGGACTCCAAAAGCACACTTTGCAGGATTCAGTTTCAGATTATACCTTCGAAGTTGATCGAAGAATTTCCTCAGCTCCTTTATGTGATGCATACTCCTTTTGGATTCGATGATAAAGTGATCCACGTACACTTCTATCTCTTTGTGTATCATTTTGTAGAAAATAGTTGTCATGGCTCTCATGTAGGTGGCTCTGGCATTCTTCAGACCAAATGGCATCATTTTATAATAATATATTGCCCATAGCATGAGGAAGGCTATCTTTTCAGCATCCTCCTCATCCATCCAGATCTGATGGTACCCCGCAAAGCAATCCACAAAGTATTGGATTTCATGTTTGGCATAGTTGTCGATGAATATGTGTATATTAGGCAACATGAAATTATCTTTGGGACATGCTCTGTTTAGATCTCGGTAGTCAACACATACTCTGACTTTCCCATCTTTCTTCGGAACTGGCACAATGTTGGCCAACCAAGTCGGGTACTTGACCACTCTAAGAAGCTTGGCTTTGATCTTCTTGGTAACCTCTTCTTTTATCTTCAAACTCATATCCGACTTGAATTTTCTGAGCTTCTACTTTACCGGTGGACATGTAGGATTAGTGGGTAACTGGTGAGCTAGTACGGATGTGCTCAAACCCGTCATATCGTCGTAAGACCATGCAAAGATATATTCATATTCTTTTAGGAATATGATGCACTCTTCTTTCTCTGACGGTGATAGATGAATGCTTATGCGTGTTTCCTTAACCAATTCACAATCCCCTATGTTAACTGCTTCAGTTTAATCCAAGTTGGACTTTGGCTTGTTTTCAACATTTTCCACTTATCTGACGATTTTCTCAGGTATCGTATCATCTTCCAAGTACTCTGAATCACTATCCTTATGCTTCGTTGTCTCATTACATGTCACAGTCATAAGTTCATCTGGATAGGTAATAATAATGCTATAAAAAGAGAAAATGTAGAGAATAATAGTAAATACGAAAAGTAGCAATGCACTAAATGAAATCTTTAAAACGTTAACAAATGCGGCTCGATGACTCGAGTAATTAATTTAAACAAAATACTAAAAATGTCTCAAAATAATTGATGTTAATCTGCCAAGCTACACAGGAACTCGACGGGCCCGGGATGGTGCAATAGTCCAGTTTTTGAGAACAGCTCCTTTCCCTATGGTTTTAATGGTAAGGTCTTCCTCCTNTGCCAAGCTACACAGGAACTCGACGGGCCCGGGATGGTGCAATAGTCTAGTTTTTGAGCACAGCTCCTTTCCCCACGGTTTGAATGGTAAGGTCTTCCTCCTCCTCCTCCTCTTACTCCTCCTACTCAACTATCGCACTGCAATCCATATCTTTTTCATCCAGAAATAGTTTCCTCATGCCAGCTAAGACTTCATCTTCCTCAGATCCCCACATTATGTCAGCTTGATGAAATGTTTGGTGCAGAGGTGGTACTGGTTGTTCCAGTGGATAATAAGGAACACACCATGGCAGCGACCAATCTTGGTATTCTTGCCAAGTATATTCAATTTCGAGCCCAAAGATTGTACCATGACGCTGCAGTTGTACGGGTTTGGTGATCCTTAAGAGGTTTTTGCCGAGACCCTTGCCAGGTTCATATCCTGTCCATATTAATATGCTTTCTATCTTGTTACTCCACCATCAATCCTTTTCAAGTGCATTGACTCGCTCAATGCAATGGTACATTTCTCCACCCAGCTTCTTCCTATTCTCGATGACTGGAACGGTGCGATTGGTGTAGATGGGGTTGATTCCATCCCCATAGATAATCACTTCTTGATGATACCATTCAAACTTCACAGTCTGATGCAGAGTAGAAGCCATTGCACCAGCGGTGTGTATCTAGGGTCATCCAAACAATAGATTATAAGTAGCAGATATATCCAGCACTTGGAACTCAACCTCAAACCAGGTCGGGCCCATTTCTAGGTTGAGGTTGATTTCTCTGATCGTGGCTCTTTGGGATCCACAAAATGCCTTTACATTCATACTTCCCATCTGTATCTCGTACACACCTTTACCTAACCTCTTTAGAGTAGTTAATGGGCATATATTGAGACTTGAACCCCTATCTATCAGGACCCTGGAGATGAACTTATCCACAATTCGCACTATGATGTGTAATGCCCCGTTATGACTTAGTCCTTCTAGTGGTAATTCGTCCTCGTGAAAGGTGATTTTGTGTCTTTCCAGTACCTGTCCGACCATGTTGGCAATCTCCCCACTAGTGATGTTAGTGGATACATAAGCTTCACTCAGCACTTTCATCAAGGCATTCCTGTATGTCTCGGAGTATTGCAGCAGTGACAAGATGGATATTTGAGCGGGAGTTTTGTTCGGATGATCGAAGACAGAGTATTCCCTTACTTGTACTTTTCTCCAACGGATATCAGGGCCGGTCTCAACAGCAGGCGGCTTGGATGCAGCTTCCTTGCTTCTTTCTCCCAAGTGTTCTAGTGTATAAACTCTGCCAATTCTAGTCTTACCTTGCGCCGCACTTGTTTCCACCATTTTTGTTTTTCCTTTCCTCATTGCTTCCGCAACATAATCCCATGGTATAGCTTCAGACTTGAAAGATGGCGTGGGAGCTACCATCACAGTGAAGGGTGTGGTTACCGCGACTTCAAACAGTGCTGGTGTGGTTACCTCGACTTCAAACGGTGCTTGGGTTTGTTCCACAATGGGTGTGAGGGTGACCGGAGGTGTTTGAGGATCCTCTCCCTCTCAAATGAGTCCAATGGACCCTTGCAGATCCCATTCCTCGTCAGTGTCTATCACATTCACTCCCTCACCTCTGTGATCGGGGAAAGGATTGTTACGAACATTTGGTGCAACTTCTTTTACCTGTGTGACCATGTTGTCGATCAGTGTCTGAATCTTGTCTTTCAGTGTGCGACACTCATCAATTGTTTGTCCCTTCATGCCTTAATGATAGGCACATATCTTGTTCGGGTTAATCCTCTGAGAGGAGTTCTCCATAGCAACGGGGAGATAGGAGTGACATAACCAGTAACCTTCAATTTCTCATATAATTGGTCTATGGGCTCAGCGATTGGGGTGTATTGTCTAGGTGGTCTGCAGTCAAAGTTTGGTCATAGTTTTTTGTAGTTTTGGCGGGCGGGTGGTGGTGAGTGGTAATATGCGGGTTGGGTGTTATAGGCGTGGTAAATGGTAGCATATTGTTGGTATCTCGGTGATGAAGGCTGGTTTGTGTGTAAAAGGTGTTTAGTATATAAGTGGGGGTGTTGGGTATGCGAGAGGAGACTTAGGACCCTGGGCCACCATTATGGCTCCCACTTCTTTCTTCTTTGAAATACCTCCCAATTGCAAGGCTTTATTTGTGGCATGCTGTGTTTCGAAATTCGTAACCATCCCACTTTTAATCCCTTCTTTTACTCATTATCCTAGCTTGATGATGTTAGAGAATTTATAGGTTTCAATAACCATAAGCCTTTCATAGTACTTCGGGTCTTGAGCTCTGACAAAGAACTTATTCATTTGTTCTTCTTCAAGTGCTAGTCTTACTTTCTCGGCTTCAGATCTCCACTGAGTAGCATATTCGCGAAAGGTTTCTGTTGGTTTCTTCTTGAGGTTTTGAATGTAAAAAACATTTGGTGCATTTTATGTGTTGAACCTGAATCTGTCCATGAAATCTAACCCCATGGTTACCCAATTAACCCACTTCTTCGGGTTCTGACTGATATACTAAGACAACGCATCTCTGATGAGGCTTCGCATGAACAGTTTCATACGGCTTTGTTCATCTTTGCCCACACATATAAGTTTGTCACAATACGTCCTCAGATGCACTTTCGAATGACCAATCCCATCAAACGTTTCAAATTTGGGAAGTTTGTACCCCTCCAGCAGCTCTACATCCGGTTGAATGCACAAGTCCTCATAATTTAACCCTTCAATGCCTTTACCACATTCGACACTCTGAACTCTGCTAGTGAGCTTCTTAAGTTTTTCTGCCATGTTCCTAATGAGCATGTCTTTCTCGGTTAATTCAGGTATGCATAGGGTTTGTTGTGGGGTGTGGGGTAAGGTCTCCACATATATCAGGTTGCTTTGGTAGACTCCGGGGATCTGGGCATAAGGGTAATCATTTGTTGGGTTTTGGAGGTTAGGAGTGGGTAGTGGTATATTCTTGGGTGTATGATAAGTGGTAGTCTGCGAGTATTGGGTTGAGTGGTGATGATATTGTTGTGGAGTTGGTATTGGAGGAAGATTAGGGTTTCGAGGAGGTGTAGGGTACTGGTGTGGTGCAGGAGGGCTTGGTTGTGGGTTTTGGTTTTGTGGTGCTTAGTTCTGGGTATTTGGATTTTGTTATCTCAGCTATAGTAGCATTGTCCTTTGCTTTTGCCCTTAGGATCACATGGTGGAGGAGGTGGTGGAGGACCTCTGGATCTAGTGTGATATGCTGACGATGCCAGTATGCACGAACCAACCTTGGGGAATGGGAATAATCAAAAAGAAGAAAAGCAAAAGGTAACCAAGTTAGTAAGGGGTATTGAAAGAATGCTTGCAATATTAAACATGTTTTGCAAAATTATGTAATAATTCGCGTCCTAATTTGGGGACCTCGTTGTGCCGGAGGTAGGCCTAAGCGACATATAGACTTGGAGAAAATTGATGCCAATAATTGCGTCATTTCATTAATGTGAAAATGAGCCAAACCTTCACTAAATAGACAATAATAATAAAGTTACTAATTCCATTAATCCTTATTCTAGATATTCCAATCTCTCGGTGGACTTAGTGGCAGTTTCCTTCCATTCATTAATTGCCTCCATGTCCACTTTATGTTGATCCAGATGCCTAGCTTCAGACTCAAAAACCCTTTTGCGAAGCCTTATATACTTGACCTGTGCCTCAGCAGCATTATCCATGATCTTATTTTCCAAATTGACCCTTGGCTTGACATCTCCCGTTATATCATCTCCAAACATGATGGATAGAAATACACATAACCAGTATGGTACCTGTCTGGCTCGATAGTCTCACTTTCTACAATGACCTTCTGGTTCCACATATGTTGCGCCTCGAACTTGAAATGAATGATGTCCCCTTTGAAATCTGCCTTGTACTGGACCATATTGGAAACCCGAGGTATGACCTATTTTCTTCCTGCTTGTCTCATTATCCTTATAGGAGCATAAGGACAAATGCCTCGCAACCCAATCAATACCAAATGAGTAGTATCTCTCGACCTGATGATGAACTCACTGCAAGGAAACCACTCAAACATCCAATGTACCTTCTTGTCTGTCAGATTGCTGAAGAAACGTACCTA
>AWOL01S0008508.1:1863-56970 GCA_000715115.1 Nicotiana otophora
CTAGACCTCTCGGTACTTGGAAACTATAGGCTAGAAGATATGTCCCTGACAACACCACTATCATTTGTGGGTACTGAATCATGGCGCTTCTAGCCCGCTATCTGATGTATGGACTATTCACAACCTTCTACATTTGAGCATTTCGTACCTTCTTAACCTTTACCTTACTTAGCTTTTAATCTCTCATTGTATCTTCTATCTCTTTCATAACCTCCCTTCCACATAGGTAGAATTCACTTCCTCTTCTTGAAGCTCTACTATAAACTTGCACCTCTAGTGCGTACACAATCTGGTGGGAGCTTCATACTTATTCCTTATGAGACTGGTACTTTTGTTTTTCTAGCTTTATTGTAGAGCCATTATAGAATATGGCTGTTGTACTATCTTTCTTGTACCTCTAATGTTAAGAGTGATTTTGCAATGTTCAGACTCCTAATTCACTTACCTTATGTAACTCGTTAGTTTCCTCTTCCCTCCCAGCCTTTAAGTAGGTTTAAGCTATCTTCCGATCTGTTGCTCGGGGTATTATTACTTTCACCTTTTGTGGACGCCATAGAACATCCATCAAATGCTTGCCACAAGAGTACCCATCTCATCAATCAAGCTTTGGAATCCTTTTTCCTCATAAGATAATGAAGCATCGCATGGTCCGTGTGGACAATAACTTTGGTACCCCTCAAGTACGGGAAGAAATTTTCAATTTCAAATACAAAAATGATATAGTTAACTTGGGCAATATTCATGGTCTTACTAGCATAGTAGACCAAATGGAAAATCTTGTTGATGCATTGCCCCAAATCAGCCCTCACCGCTAAGTCACTTGCATCACACATGAGTTCAAAAGGCACACTCCAATTTGGAGCTGTGATGATGGGAGTAGTTGTAAACTTGAGCTTTAACAATTCAAAAGATCTCACACAATCATCATTGAAATTGAACTCGGCATCATTCTCAAGGAGCTTGCACAATGGGTTCAACACTTTAGAGAAATTATTGATAAAGAGCTGGTAAAAACCTGATGGCCTAAGCAACTCCGCCCGCCTTTCACCGAAGTTGGGGGGTGGAAGATTAGAAATCACCTGAATCTTTTCCTTGTCAACTTCACTTCCATTCCTTGAGATTTTATGGCCAAGGAGAACACCTTCCACAACCATGAGGAAGACAATCATGAGTACCAAGTTGGTTTCGTCACATCTAGTGAACACTTTGTCAAAATTTGCAAGACAATCATCAAAAGAATCCCCAACCACCGGGAAGTCATCCATGAAAACTTCAAGGTAGTCCTCCACCATGTCCGTGAAAATAGCCATCATACACTGTTGAAAAGTAACTGGTGCATTGCACAAACCAAATGGCATCTTCATGAAAGCGAAAGTACCACAGGGACATGTGAATGTTGTTTTCTTTTGATCTTCCAGAGAATGAGAATTCAGTTGTAGCCCGAGTACCCATTAAGAAAGCAGTATAAAGCATGACCAGCCAATCTATCAATCATTTGATCTAAGAAAGGAAGTGGAAAGTTATCCTTCCTTGTTACTTTGTTAAGCTTGCGATTATACATACACACCCTCCATCCAGTCACCGTTCTTGTAGGCACCAATTCATTCTTATCATTGGTGACCACCTCGTGCCCCCTTCTTTGGGACACATCGAACCAGAGAGTTCCATGAACTATCGGAGATAGGGTAGAAAACCCCGACATTCAACCACATGATAATCTCCTTCTTGACAACTTCTTGCATAGCCTCATTGAGTCTTCTTTGATGTATAATGGATGGTTTAGCGCCATCCTCCAACTTGATCTTATGCATGCAAAAGGTGGGGCTTATACCCCAAATATCCGCCAAGGTCCACCCAATAGACTTCTTCCTCTTTTGTAACACTGCCTTGTGGAATCTACCTGCATGTTAGTCAAACATGAGGAAAGAATAACCGGTAAAGTTGAACAAGGGCCAAGAAATTCATAACAATGGTGTGGAGGCAATGGCTTCAACTACAAGGTAGGTGGATCTTCAATAGAAGGCTTTGTAGGAAGAGTCTTCCTATTTTCAAGATCCAAAGACAATTTCCGGGGTGCATAGTTGTACGACACTATTCCCTTTAAAGAGTTCACTCATTCCATGAAACCATCCATCTCATCATCATCAAAGTTGAGCAAGACGTCCTCCAATATATCACCAACATTGATAGTATCACTTGTATCATCATCAATAACATCAGTCACCAAATCCACAAGAGAACACACCTCATTGCTATTTGGTTGTCGCATGGCCATATACAAATGGAATACAATTTTTTCATCACCAACCCGGAACATGAGTTCTCCGACTTCAACAGCACAAAGAGCCTTACCCGTAGCAAGGAAAGGTCTTCCAACAATAATTGTCACTTTATAATCACCTTCACAATCTTGAATGACAAAGTCAGCCAGAAGAATGAATTTATCAATCCACAAAGTCATGAAAACAAAATAGGGCATCAAATTTGTACTTGCCCCAAGATCACAAAGAGCTTTACCAAACTCGGCACTTCCAATTGTACAAGGAATCGTGAAAGCACCCGGATCCTCGAACTTAGGAGCCATTGAATTAACAATCGCTCTCGCTTGATGAGTGACTTTGATAGTCACAAAATTCATCGACCGCTTCTTTGTCGCAAAATCTTTCATAAACTTTGCATAACTGGGCATTTATTCCAAACCTTCTACCAATGACACATTGATTGAAAGATTCTTCATCATTTTAATGAACTTCTTGAATTGATTCTCACCATTTTACTTCACAAGTCTTTGATGGTATGAAGGTGGAGGATTAGGCAATGATGCCCTTGACTTATGCACTACTAGCTCCGGTATGCCAATGATGTGTTCCCTAGACGGGTTCACCTCCTCTTGAGTCTCTTCCACACTATCATATATATCAACTCGAACTTCCTCATTTGGTTGAGCAACATTGCTCGGGATCTATTTTTCTTGGATTACATTATCAGCATCAACAAGTCGCCTTCCACTTGAGGTGGGTGCATTGCCGCCTCTACCACTTATCATGATAACCGCCATAGCATGGCCAATATTGTTACCACCCTTTGGGTTTACCACCGTGTCACTTGTTAGTGCACCCTTAGGACAAGAATTTAGAGCTTGAGAGATTTGCCCTATTAAACTTCTAGATTGCGGATTGATGTGTTGTGTGAGGAAAGTTGGGCATCCGAATGGGCATTCTTTTGGTGGGTGTTGTTGATACATTGGGGGCCTTTGTAAACCCCACCCCCCGACGGCCTTGATTGTTACCCGAACCATGTTGGTTGTTGCCTCCCCAACCCTTGATTGTTTCCACTAAAGTTTCCTTGATTGTTGTTGTTATGTCAATTCCTTTGATTGTTAGAACTCCAATTGCCATGATTGTTTTGTTGCTGCCATTGTTGTTTGTTTGTGCCTTGGAAGTTGTTTCATTGCCCTTGGAAATTGTTGACATATTGCACTTCCTCCTCTTGCTCATTATAAGAATCATCTAGAACAAAACCTCCATAACCTTGCACATAGTTCTCCACTTGGGTTTTTATTTGTGGATCATTAGTCCTCTTCTTGTTCACCATAACATTCACTCTCTCCATAGCATGATCTTTCTTATGGGATTGCACTTGATTTAGTTGAGCCTTTTCTAGTTGAGTCACTGTAGTGGTCAATTCGGCAATGGCTTGCCTATGGTCTTGCAATTATCTGTGGAGGTGGATCATATTAAGATCACCTTGTGGGACATTGGCACGGGATTGCCAAGCCGATGATGTCTTCACCATATCATCTAGAATGTCACACGCCTCCGCATAAGGCCGAGTCCTAATGTTCCCAACGACTAGTTGATTCAGTGCACATTTTTTGGTTGTGTTGATCCCATGATAAAAGGTTTGTTGCAACATGTTTTCCGTCATATCGTTGCTGGGACATTCCTTAACTATTGTTCCATAGCGCTCCCAAATTTCGTGTAGTGGTTCATTCGGCTCTTATTTGAATTCCAAGATCTCCTCTAGAAGTGTAGCCCTGTGCCCAGGAGAGATAAACTTAGCAATGAACCGGACCGCCAACTCATCCCAAGTGTGAATTGAATGGTTCAACAAACGTTCCAACCAATCTAAAGATTTGTCCCGTAGAGAGAAAGGAAAAAGCCTTAAGCTTAATGCATCCTCGGAAACATTAGTTTGCTTGCTCCCCCAACATATATCCAGAAAGTTTTCCAAAAGTTTGTAAGCATTTTGAGTTGGAGCACCGGTAAGGAAACCCCGTTGCTCAAACAAAGTGAGCATCATATATGTGATTTGAATGTTGCCCGCCCTAATACGGGGAGGGACTATTGCACTAGCATAACCTTCGTTGGGAAATATATGGTGTAGAGATGCTTATGATGGATATGGTTGAGCCAGGGGTGGAACGGGCATGTTGTCTTATGGTCCCCGACCTCTTTGTTGTGGCACTTCACATACCTCATCGAGTTGTTCCACCTCACCGTCCATTTCCCCCAAAGGCATATTTTCGAGCTCATTGTTTTCCATGATTGTACGCAAGATTTCTCAATTTGGCTTTCACATACCATGATTGTTCGTAACACGGAAGGGAAAGAAGATATGCCAAAAACACACTCCAATATATAGCTAACATCGTTTAAGCTCCCTTGCAACGGCGCCAAAAATGGATCCACTCCAAATCCACACTCAACAATGAGTGGAAGATATCATTGGAAGAATAGTACCGAACTATGAGTCGGAGTTGATTTTCTCAGGGAGCTAAAAATGGGTGTTGGAGTATACTTGATTTGTGAAGACGAAAATGCTTAAATATACTTCCAATCAAGCTGGTTTTGCTAATTTCTTTTATAAACTACACTATCAATGATCAACTAGAGAAACAAAATTAGACATTGACTAATTGTTTTTGGTTATTTTCAAATAGGCAAAAAGGACTAGGGATGTAACTTTTGCCTAGGTGTTCGACTAATGGGTTTATTATGTTAACACTTATTTTAGTAATTGGGGTGTATTATAGCTCTCAATTCTAAGTTACCCACTCAACACCTCTCAACCATAGAGTGATTTTGCTCAATTTGGCTTTCTCAAGCCCAAATGAGTATCAAGCTAAATAGTTGATATGAGCTCATGTCGGGTTTTCCCTATCTCCAGTTGAAACCCTTTATTTAGGCTATTCAAATACTTAACTAGCCCAATTTCTTGTTAGCCAAGGTTTCCTGGACTAGGTCCCTCTTTCTCAAGTAAAGACCAAGCCAGAAAGTCATGAATAAATGTTTGCAACCATTAATTCTAAAATTAAAGTATGAACAAGGCTAAATAATAACACTCAATCATAAACAAGCATTAAATTAGATACCCATAAGGTTTACACACTAGGGTTCCATCACAAACCTAGTAAGTATCAAGCTTGTCATAGTAGAAAATGAAGATAACAAAGAAGAAACACTAATTAAAGCCATAACATAAAATTAAAATGATAAACTATGATGTTTGTGTCCCAAAATGATCACGAATTACCCAAAATGGTAAACTACAATAGCTACAGCTAAGAAAACTTCAAAACTTGACCTAAAAAAGTGATTTCTATCTATATATAGTGGCCCAAAATTTGCTGATGAAAATGCCCTTCGAGATGTTCTGCGGCCGCACATTGCTTGAGTCAGTAGGTTGAGAGATTCCGCTTCCGCACAATTTGATTTGCGGCCGCACTTCAGCTTCTACGGTCGCACAAATAATGTGCAGTCTGCACTTCTGGCAAGGCTTCAGTCTTGGTCATTTTGCACTCTCTGAACTTTTTGATTCTTTTCAGTGCAACAAATTGTGTGTAATCCGTACTTCTCTTCAATCACTTCTGGGCTTCTACGTAAGATCTGCGGTCGCAGAGAGAACGTTACGGTCAACACTTTATTCTACGGCCGTAGAAATACTTTTTCGGACTACACTTCTGGTATGTTCCACTCCTTCTTGTTCTGTGATCCGGAACACTCCTTTTTGAGTTGAATTTCTTCATTTGAGTCAAAATCTCCAATATTCCTGCAATTTGCACACTTTCATTAGTTTTGAGAAGATAAATCTATATTTTCGGACTAAAACTAAAGCATGAAGGTACTAAAGTGTTCAAAATCCACACTTATCAATATACCACAAGCAGGAAGACCATAACCAAGGCGCTATCAACAATTTAACACCAAGGGCCATTTCGTTCCAATTCCGCCACAAGACCCAAATAGAACCACATCATGTGTGTAAATAGTCAACAGTCTCACAAATCATTGTAGCATAGGAGAGTTATACATGGAAAATATAAGAAAAAGAATATGCTCAACTCTAACATATGATACTCCCTCAATAGTAAATGTGCTGAGTAAACAAAGCAAACCCGATGTAGAACACACATTATCATTAGACCTACCAATGGCCTCAAAATCAATTCCGATACGCACGAAATAGGTAGAGAACCTCCGAAAAGCCCACATTAACCTATCCATAACACATTCACTCAGCTGTCAACCTCTCAACATACCGTCACCGTCTACAACCAACGAACAATCTGCCTTTGAGAACCCTAATAGTCTTTAAATCCCTAGAATACACGAATATACACGTCCGATCCCAGCTCCACCATTCAAATGAACGATATATCCCTCATACACAATCACCTCACAAGAAATATTTCCATAATTCTTCCATGCCACATAGCAAAATCTGAACATCAGTAGTCAACCAACAACCAGGCGATTCGGTAATACCAGTCAATCATCTGCAAGTCAAACACAATACGCCTTCTGAAATATTCACCATTATCAGGTGATACATACAGTGCCAGCATCCTTCTAAATGTCTGAAACAGTCAATGCTATCTAGAACTCCTGACCTTCAATTCAAAGCTGAACTGCAATCTCGTACATGCAAACTTTAAGCCCACGCATCTATCACGCCATCATAGGAAAAATACGAGAACCTCATTATCATCCCGGAATTATGCCGGACACATATTCTATCAATTAGAAACCTTCCACTTGACCCCTATCCAAGAAAGAATCACAATACCCAACATATTCCTCATTGCTATCAAAAACATCCGCCCCAAGCCGTGGGTGAAATCATTGGGAGATCTTCGAAACACATTAGCACAAAACCAAGCCATCACAATCGATGAAATGTATTACCATGCCAACCCGAATCACTACCAAGTTGACCCCATTCTTTTAATTATCCTCGACTTGCCTTCAAGTTAACACTTCTTGTTGCCAGTACACTACGATACTTAACCAAAGCTCATCACAAGATATCCTAGCATGAATCCACGTTATCCTAAAGCCATAAGACACTGTATTACCTCTTAATAATCCAATAATACCACAACCAGAATGCCAATACCAAAGAGTCCTTTTGTGAATCTGAAGTTGTTTCTTTAACATCAAAAGTACTGAAATCTAGAATCATTAATGATACATAAATCTTAAAATGATTAGAACTATATTGAAAGTCAGCCACTCTACTATAATCTCAAATGAACTACCAATACGAGGCAAATGACTTGTGCTCAATCAGCACCCAAATACCTCATGAAGAAACCCCATCTTACGAAACTGTGTGAATCCCTTCTCTGTGCGTACTACATCCACCATGAATAACAAACCCGAATCATTCCAAGATTTCTAATATGCCCACAAATTATAGCACATCATGCATCCAGCAATTTCCTCATTCGAGTCATCCTCGAAATCAACCTCTTCATGTCATAACTGATCTATAAGTATGCCTCGTACCAAAATTGCCAGGACATTTTGTGTTTATCATATTATCATTTGTATACATGAATAATGCGTACATTCTAGGACGTCTCAACCACACATGGTGGTGACCGTGTTAGAATGGTAATTGAAATTATGATTTGGTTGATGTCTCGCATGAGACGTCCTAGCCGATCGGGTCATGATCAGACGCTATGCCGCACACATGGTGGTAAATGTGTTGGAAATCGTAATCGAAATTGTGAATAATGATATACCGGTACCAAAGATTTCCCAACTTAAAATTTTGAAATTTATTTAAAACTTATCTTATCTCTAATTAGATAATTATTTGAGATTTTAACTGATATTACGATTGTCCTTACTTGCATTACTGCTCGTTTCTTTGAGAGAGTGTTTAGTATATATACTAGTATTTTTCAACAGTACTAACGTCCCTTTTGCCGGGGGCGCTGCATCTTTAATGAATGCAGGTGGTTCCACAATAGGAGACACTGATAAGTGATAGCACTACACTCTTTTCCCAGCTGATTTAGTGAGCCCCACTTCACTCGGGGTCATGTATCTTTTGTTCTTTATGTATTATGGCTGGGGTATAGCCGGGGCCTTATTGCCGGCATTATCATTGTACTCTTCTTTATCTATAGAGGCTCTGTAGACATAGTGTGGGTTGTGTATTGGTACTAGGAAAGAAAAACTATGCTATGTTGTGGTTGTATTACTTGTCCATTTGAGACTTTAAAAATGGTGAAACTTGTGGTAAAAAATTGGTAACTGCAGACACGACCACTTTATTGTTTAATTATGGAAAACATATATTCTCTTTATTCATGAATGAGTTTGGGTAGAACAAATCTAACAGGCTTACTTGGTCAGGTTCACTCGGTTGGGCATCGGTCGCGCTCCACGATTTTGGGGCGTGACACAGGGCATTCCCCGATTTAGGCCTCTTTCTCACACCACGACTTGTTGTACGAATTTTTCCAATCTCGTAATTGTTGGTACATTCTATCATGCAGCCTGTACAATTCTTACCATGAAAGTGACTATGTGAATCTTCTCTCTTT
Source organism: Nicotiana otophora (assembly GCA_000715115.1). Classification (NCBI taxonomy): domain Eukaryota; kingdom Viridiplantae; phylum Streptophyta; class Magnoliopsida; order Solanales; family Solanaceae; genus Nicotiana; species Nicotiana otophora. The sequence goes on from AWOL01S0008508.1 coordinate 10,706, forward strand.
TTTTATCAGGCTTTTAGCCAATATCTAGGCCTTACCTTATGAATATATATTGAACTATGACAATCTGACCCTCTGGGCATCTATAGGTACACTGAAGTTCTTCACTCGGTACTTCGTCAATCTTACGACTCTTGATATAACTTGTTTTATAGCGTCGGTTATCTATGTTTATGGGTTTACTACAGCTAGGTAGGTCACAGTAAATCATAGCACTTACTTTGGTTTATTAATACCGAGGTCTTCTATCCAACTCTATGTTGCTCTCTCGCTACTTATCTTACAACAACAACAACAAACCCAGTATGTTCCCACCACGTGGGGTCTAGTGAGAGTAGTCTGTACGAAGACCTTTCCCCTACCAAAAAGGTAGAAAGGCTGTTTCCAATAAACCCTCGGATCAAGAAGGGTAATAAGAAGAAGTGGATAGCAAGAAAGGAAGAAAGGGAGAAGAGAAAAGAAAAAGGAAGATATAAAGGATAAGTAGTACCACATACTAGCAACAAGAGATACAATACCTGAGGCGAACAAAACTACATAACGTAATAAAAATCTAAAAATATGAAGGTACAAGCATGCTACTAAGACTATCGATGAGCAACTAAAAACTACCCACTAACCTTCTACATTAATCCTCGACCTCCACACCCTCCTATCAAGGGTCATGTCCTAAGTAAGGTGAAGCAGCGCCATGTCCTCTCTAATCACCTCTCCCCAGTACTTCTTAGGCCTACCTCGACCTCTTCTCAAACTCTCCATGGCCAATCTCTCACACCTCCAAACAGGGGCATCAATGCTTCTTCTCTTAACATTTCCGAACCATCTCAGCCTCGACTCCCGCATCTTGTCCTCCACGGAGGCTACTCCCACTCTGTCTCAGGTAACTTCATTCTTAATCTTATCTCTCCTGGTATGTCCACACATCCATCTCAACATCCATCTCAACATCCTCACCCGACATCTCAACCATAGCAAGCTTATTAAAAGCTATCAACAACATTTGTAGGATTTAAGATAAGATCCTCTATAACCATCCTCACACAAACCGACCCCTCCGCCTTACCCGATGTAGGCAGGTGGAGGTGTACGTATAATACCACAACTCAAATCAAGCGGCCCTGCCGCCTCACCTCAATGTATGCGGGTGGATGTATAACCACAGTACCAAGAACCTACACAAAGAGGCTATGCCGCCTCACCCCAATGTATGCGGGTGGTGGTGCCACAAAAATACCAAAACCATACACAAAGCGGTCGTACCGCCTCACCCCAATGGAAGCGGTTGGAGGTGCAGTCCCACAATATCATAATCCCTATACAATGTGGTCATGACGCTTCAAAGCGGTCGTACCGCCTCACCCCAATGGAAGCGGTTGGAGGTGCAGTCCCGCAATATCATAATCCCTATACAAAGCGGTCATGACGCCTCACCCTAATATATATATATATACGGATGGAGGTGTATCACAATCACAATCTCTATACCATAATACCCACACAAAGCGGTCATGCAACCTCACCCCAATGTATGCGGGTGGAGGTGTATCACAATTACAATCTATACACAACTTGGCATAATAACTTTCACATAAATCACAACTAGAAATTATAACATGTGGTACATAATCCATAGTTTGGGACACATCCTCAATTTATAATGCAATATGATAAGAGCATTTGAAATATGAATTGAACATATATCTTCACCACAAAACTTATCGGAATACTCTATTTATAATCAACATCTCGAAACTTACAAGGATATTGGAATTTCCAATTCTTAAAGAAGAGTTTAGCCAACATACCTTACTTGAGCTTCCTTACACTCTAAATGTTACGGAATTTCTTCGCAACATCAATCTACTTTAGAAATATAACAAATTGAACAACAATTAGGAAGATGATTATGGTCCTAGCTCATTTGAGCATTTTATCAAACACTAGGTGTGCATTAAGGTTTCAAGGCACTTTCTATGGAGAATTCCATCATCCCACAACCCAATATTTACCATGCCTAGTTCAAAAATCTTCCTACACCCCTTGATATCAGATGCATTTAAATAAACAATCCTACTGCCCAGAAATTATCTTGCTTATTATCCAATTCTACACAAAATTCGAAAGTGAGGGTTAGGGTGTAGAATCTTACCTCTAGGATGAAGACCTAGTGAGTTTTCCCTTATTAATCTTCTAAACCTTGGGCAAGAATTGAAGGAAAAATATTGGAGAACACCTTCTCACTCTAGGGTACCCTCTCTCACTCTAAGATGTCTGATAATTGCTCAAAAATGGCCCAAATAGTGTATTTAACGAAATAGGGTCGGGTTTTAAAAACCCAAAAATGGATCTCCGGAACAAGGTATGCGGTTGCATAACCAATATGCAGACCGCATATCGGTTGCATAGTTGGTTACAAAATAGCCAAATGAACTGTCTGTCTATGCGGTCACTATGCGGTCCGCATAACCGTTATGCGATCTCATAATTCACCGCAAAATAGTTATGCGGTCGCATAGTCGACCGCATAATTGCTTCCAATTGGCTCAATAACTACCTCACTCTGTGGCTGTTACGCGGTCCGCAGAGTGATTCTGCGATCGCATAATGGACCGCAAAAATGCACTTTTCCTCCAAAAAGTTTTCTTTACTTTCCGGTGTATTGTTCAACCCACGTAAGCCTAGTCCGACACCATAAAACATTATTTTCTTTGCAAAATTTATCGGGCTTACCACTTAAGTACTTCGAAATATTTTTTGGGGTGTTACCTTCTCCCCCGCTTAGGATCATTCGTCGTCGAATGAGGGTAAAAATCCGTCATTAGCATCTTATGCAACTTAGTTCTTTTTTTACCACAAACTAGCAACCCCAAATTTGACTAACTCCCTAAATTTCCAAAACTTTCGCAAGAGTTTCCCTTGTAATTAGGCCTATCTACCTGTCAGAGTGCACCAGAAACACATCCTAACAGCATATACATAATCCAACAATGTAACATAATACAAAACAACAACAACTGCGACCTCACAAGAAATTACATTACAAGAACGGAACACCCTTAACACCAAATGTACAAGTCATACATATTCCATAGGAATATCCCTTAGCATTTTCATAAGGCACAACTTATAATTACATGGTTATTCAAATTAATAAGGATACTTTTTCTTCATTTCTTTTTCGGCCTCCCAATTAGCCTCTTCAACCTGTTGGTTTCGCCATAGCACTTTCATGGATGCAATTTCCTTGTTTCCCAACTTTTGGACTTGCCGATCAATAACAGAAATTGGAATCTCTTCATAAGTAAATTCTTCATTTACCTCAATAGTCTCAACCGGAATAATGACTGTCGGGTCTCCAACTACTTTCTTTAACATAGACACATGCAACACCGGGTGTACTAATGACATCTTAGGTGGTAGCTCAAGCTTGTATGCTACCTCACCGATCCTCTGAATGATTTTGTACGGTCCGACATACCTCAGACTCAATTTCCCTTTCTTACCAAATCGCATTACACCCTTCATGGGGGAAACTTTCAAAAATACCCAATCATTTTCTTTGAATTCCAAATCTCTACGACGAACATCTGAATAGGATTTTTGATGACTCTGAGCAATCTTCAACCGCTCCTTAATGATTTTAACTTTTTCCATAGCCTGATGCACGAGGTCTGGCCCTATCAACTCTACTTCCCCAATTTTGAACCACCCAATGGGAGATCTACATCTCCTACAATATAAAGCCTCGAACAGTGCCATTTGAATGCTAGCATGATAGCTATTGTTATATGCAAATTCTATGAGTTGTAAATGATCACCTATCTACCTTTAAAGTCTATAACACAAGTGCGCAACACATCCTCAAGCGTATAAATAGTCCGCTCTGCCTGCCCGTCAGTCTGCGGTTGAAAGGTTGTATTACGATTCACTTGAGTACACAAACCTTGCTGAAATTTCTTCCAAAACTTAGCAGTGAATTGTGCCCTCCGATCAGAAATGATGGAAACTACGGTGCGATGCAACCTGACTATTTCTTTGATATACAACTGAGCATACTGCTCCACTTTGTCGGAAGACTTAACCGGCAAAAAGTGTGCTTATTTCATGAGTCGATCCACAATCACCCAAATTGAGTCAAACTTGCACGGAGTGCGCAGTAATCCTACCACAAAGTCCATATTAATCTTTTCCCATTTCCACATTGGAATATCTATGTTTTGTGCCAACCCACCAGGACTTTGGTGTTCGGCCTTCACTTGCTGGCAATTTGGACATCTTGACACAAAATCCTCAACATTCCTCTTTATATCATTCCACCAATAGACTTCCATAAGATCGTGATATATTTTCATAGAACCTGGAAGCACAAAATACCTAAAAGTGTGAGCTTCAGTCATAATTCTTTCCCGGAGACCATCTACATTTGGAACACAGAGTCGCCCTTGGTACCTTAGTGTACCATCATCCATGCCAAGAGAAAAGGCCATGGTCATATGTTTGTGAATCCCCTCTTTCAACTACACCAGCAATGGATTGTTGTATTGCTTCTCTTTGACTTCCACAGCCAGCGATGATTCAGCCCTTATGGTCCATGAATATATCAACATGGACCCCATATAAATAATGATGCCAAATGTTCAATGCAAATACCACTACCGCAAGTTCTAAATCATGTGTTGGATAGTTCTTCTCATGATTCTTTAGTTGCCTAGAAGCATAAGCTATTACCTTCCCATGTTGCATTCATACACACCCAAGCCTGATTATTGAAGCATCACAATATACCACAAATCCATCTATACTCTCTGGTAGAGTCAATACCAGCGCCGTAGTCAATCTTGCATTCAATTCCTGGAAACTCTTTTCACAAGCATCTGACCATTGGAACTTAATGGCCTTCTGCGTCAATTTAGTCAATGGAGAGGCAAGAGTAGAAAACCCCTACACAAACTTTTTGTAATATCCAGCTAAGCCTAAGAAACTGCGAATCTCTGTTGGAGTTGTAGGCCTCGACCAATTCTTCACAGCCGGTGGAGGTGCAGTCCCACAATATCATAATCCCTATACAAAGCGGTCATGACGCCTCACCCCAATATATATGGGGGTGGAGGTGTATCGCAATCACAATCTCTATACCATAATACCCACACAAAGCGGTCATGCAACCTCACCCCAATGTATGCGGGTGGAGGTGTATCACAATTACAATCTCTACACAACTTGGCATAATAACTTTCACATAAATCACGACTAGAAATTATAACATGTGGTACATAATCCATAGTTTGGGACACATCCTCAATTTATAATGCAATATGATAAGAGCATTTGAAATACAAATTGAACATATATCTTCACCACAAAACTTATCGGAATACTCCATTTATAATCAACATGTCGAAACTTACAAGGATATTGGAATTTCCAATTCTTAAAGAAGAGTTTAGCCAACATACCTTGAGCTTCCTTACACTCTAAATGTTCCGGAATTCTTCGCAACATCAATCTATTTTAGAAATATAACAAATTGAACAAAAATTAGGAAGATGATTATGGTTCTAGCTCATTTGAGCATTTTATCAAACACTAGGTGTGCATTAAGGCTTCAAGGCACTTTTTATGGAGAATTCCATCATCGCATAACCCAATATTTACCATGCCTAGTTCAAAAATCTTCCTACACCCCTTGATATCACATGCATGTAAATAAACAACCCTATTGCCCAGAAATTATCTTGCTTATTATCCAATTCTACACAAAATTCGAAAGTGAGGGTTAGGGTGTAGAATCTTACCTCTAGGATGAAGACCTAGTGAGTTTTCCCTTATTAATCTTCTAAAACTTGGGCAAGAATTGAAGGAAAAATATTGGAGAACACCTTCTCACTCTAGGGTACCCTCTCTCACTCTAAGATGTCTGATAATAGCTCAAACATGACCCATAGAGTGTATTTAACAAAATAGGGTCGGGTTTTAAAAACCCAAAAATGGATCTCCGGAACAAGGTATGCGGTTGCATAACCGATATGCAGACCGCATATCGGTCGAATAGTTGGTTACAAAATAGCCAAAAGAACTGTCTGTGTATGCGGTCACTATGCGGTCCGCATAACTGTTATGCGGTCTCATAATGCACCGCAAAATAGTTATGCGGTCGCATAGTCGACCGCATAATTGCTTCCAATTGGCTCAATAACTGCCTCACTCTGCGGCCGTTATGCGGTCCGCAGAGTGATTCTGCGATCGCATAATGGACCGTAGAAATGCACTTTTCCTCCAAAACGTTTTCTTTACTTTGCGGTGTATTGTTCAACCCAAAAAGTCCGAGCCTAGTCCTACACCGTGAAACATTATTTTCTTTGCAAATTTTACCAGGCTTACTACTTAAGTACTTCGAAATTTATTTCGGGGTGTTACACCCTGGCCTTGTAATTTATTCAAAAACAATTGCATAGATGGCAAGGACAATATAAAAATATTCTTAAGAGCTATGGGTTATGAGACCAATAAGTGCATCAATCAACATTCGAGAATGAATGTTCCATAGGGGGGACGATGTTACACCCCATATCTTCATACGTGAAAGTATTTGTAAGTCAATTTATATAAGCTCAGAAATCAGATCATCTTCGAGAGTACATAAATTAAGTTAATCATGTTACCTTGGAGGTTACAAATACTTAAGATCATGATTAAAAAGTACCAAGAGGATTGGAAAGAGTATAAGCTAAACCAATTAGAGAAATTAAGTTTCGTCGAAAGTCGACACGTTTGGAATGATATAACATGTACTTTGAGTTGAGACTAGGGTTCTTAAAATGATAAGGAAGTTATGTTATGATTTATTTTATTCATGTGATAGTCGTGTATAACGTTTTAATTTCAAGCGAGTTGTGGAACAAAAGTTGGCAACGGCCATCACAAGTTATATTCATAAATGTGGTAAATATTAGGTCAAATATAGCGGAGCTTTTCTCAGAATATACTTGTGATTACTGTATTATCTACATATAAAATTGAAAATATGCGAGGTTAGTTTCTAACGCATTAAACCTTTTATCGATACGACATCAAAGTAGAGAGATATTTGCAGTTTTGCGAGACTGCGCAGACTGCATAGATGACAAGTAGGTGTGTCACTGAAGTGTTTTGAGGAATACATTTCGTGTATTATATGAGGTATCTGGGACACGTTATACACCAAATTGAAGGTCTTGGAATTTAGTTTCCAATGCACTTAACCGTTCATTCATAAGACATCCAGATAAAAATATAAGCGTCGGAAGATGGGCCAGTGCTAGGGTGCCAAGCTAGCACCTCTTTGACATTTCCAAAGTTGATATACATAGGTATTAGGCCGTATTTATCTTCATTTCTCCATAGAACACGACATGAAAACATCCATAAATATATCCATAAGCTCTCTTATGGGGATTTAAAGAAGATTAATATCCCGGGTACGAAATAAAAAAGCAATAATATTAGAACGATCCCTATGACGTAGGTATCGCTATATCACCTCTCTTTTTCTTTGTAGTTTGAGTTTTGAAAGGTACTTCATAGTTAATAAAATGTCTAATTTCTGTCTTTAAGCTTTAAATAACAAGGAAGGTTGATACATTCGTTTCGTAATAGTTAGAACTCAAGGGATGGTGATCGGAAGCCGTGAGTTCAATTTATTTTACTTTTAGTGGACTGTTTGGTAGTCCACTCGTGTTGGCCTATTGTGCTGCTGATTTATGGAGTTTGGAAGGATAAAAGGGCGTGGAGAAAATCCACATGTGGTAGGGTAGAAGGCTGATCGCTCGTCGTTACAATTTCAGGCTAAGTGATAACTTGTTGATTGGGCGTGTTATTGTATATTTGGGGTTTTTGTTGTATCGACGGTCCCAAATTGTAGTTGGGTTGTTTTTGAGTTGCTGATTGTATTGTGATTGTATCTTGCCTATAGTAGGCTTGAGGTAGCAATAAAATCAAGGGAAATGCTGCCCATTTTATTATAGGGTTGGCGCTCTAATTGTCGTAAATTTGTTGTTGAGTTTCATTGACGACTTGCGGTATGTTAAAGCTATCTCTTCTTTTCTTTTGGCATTATCCATATGATACAAACGAAATGCGCAAACGCGCAACATTCATAAATGACCTGTTCATATAAGTACTAGGGGTGCCAATGTTCTTGATTCCCCATGTGTCTTATTATTATATCATTTGTTTATAGGTCTCAGAAAATACGTAAGTTGATAAAGCTTATCCGAAGGCATAATGATGTTATGAAATTCTGAGAGATCTTATTGACTTACTTCATTATGCATTGCATTCATTTATACATGTACACTGACCCATGACTAGATGGCGTTATAGACTCATATATTATATGTATATGGTGTATGGGGAAAGGTTATGGCATTATATACGCACCACTACCTGATCAGCTGGTATACGTTGATGATTTCGCCCATAGAGGCCGAGATGATATGATGGGATGCCCTCAAAGGCTTGATGATGTTATGTACGCATATACCTGTGCATGATATGACATTTATGCACATATGCATGACATTATAAATGTCATGATTCATAGAGCTACTCAGACTTATAGGTTGAGTTCTTAGTCCATGTTTCTTTCAAGTCTTTTATATACCACTTTCATGTCTTACATACGCGGTACTTTATTTGTACTAACGTTCTTGTTGCCTAGAGACGTTGTGTTTCATACCCACAGGTCTCGATAGTCACTTGATAGTTGTCCTAGTAGGCTATCAGCTCAGCGGAAGGTGTTGGTGCACTCTACCTGCTTCGAAGTTACCTATTTGGTCAGTATGATTTGGACATGTATTGATTGGTACGGCGGGACCCTGTCCCGACCTTTATGATATTTATATACTCTTAGAGGCTTGTAGACAGATGTCATGTATATTGATACTTGTATGGCCTTGTCGGCCTATGTATTGGGTGTACAAATGACCATGTCGGCCTTATATGCTTGTATGTCCCATGTATAAGTTTCTATATCATGTTGGGTCGTCCTATATCTAGTATTCTCTTATGTTTTATTCTAGTTATCTCATGACGGCCCTTCTATCCCATTTACCCATGATGGTGTGATAATAAATATACGTTATGTTGGTACTCGGTTGAGTAAGGCACCGGATGCCCGTCGTGGCCCTCTGATTAGGGTCGTGACTTTTATTTTACTCATATTTGATTATATTACATGATTCCATCTTTGATTTTGGCATTTACTTGATGAATTTAAAAGAGAAATTGGATGTTTTTATCAAAACTTTTCTAAAGTGAATATTTGGGATTTGAACATCGATTCAGAGTCGGATTTAAGTAAAATTAGTATGGTTGGACTCGTATCAAATGGGTTGCCGGAATTTGGGAGTTTTGTCGGGTTCCAAGATGTGGGCCTAGGTTGACATTTTTGTTGACTTTGGGTATTTGATTAGACATTTGACCTTTATTGTTTGGGTTTGTTTCCTATGAGATTATTTGATGTTTTGAGTTATTTTTGGATAGGTTCGAGCCGTTCGGAGGTTGATTGTTTCAGGATGGTGCTTCAAGAATATTGATTTGCCTCTCTTGAGGTAAGTATCTTACCTAAACGTGGTGGAGGACTACGTTGAAGTTTTCATGGATGACTTCTCGGTGGTTAGGAATTCTTTTGATGATTGTCTTGCTAATTTGGACAAAGTGTTCGCTAGATGTGATGAAACCAACTTGGTACTCAGCATTATCTTCCTCATGGTTGACGAAGGTATTTTCCTTAGCCATAAAATATCAAGGAATGGAAGTGAAGTTAACAAGGCAAAGATTTAGGTGATTTCTAATCTTCCACCCCCAACTTCGGTGAAGGGTGTGCGAAGTTCCTAGGCCATGCGGGTTTTTACCGACGCTTTATCAATGATTTCTCTAAAGTAGTGAACCCATTGTGCAAGCTCCTTGAGAAAGATTCCAAGTTAAATTACAATGATGATTATATGAGAGCTTTTGAATTGTTAAAGCTCAAGTTTACAACTACTTCAATCATCACCGCTCGAAATTGGAGTGTGCCTTTTGAACTCATGTGTGATGCAAGTGACGTAACGGTGAGGGCTGATTTGAGGCAACGTATCAATAAAATTTTCCATTTGGTGTACTATGCTAGTAAGACCATGAAGAGTGCCCAAGTCAAGTATATCGTTATTCTATTTGAAATTGAAAAATTCCACCTGTACTTGACGGGTACCAAAGTTATTGTCCACACGGACCATGTGGCGCTTCATTATCATATTAGCAAAAAGGACTCCAAAGCTCGGTTGATGAGATGGGTACTCTTGTGGCAAGAATTTCATGTTGACATCCAAGATATGAAAGGTAGTGACAACTAAGTGGTGGACCACTTGTCTCGTTTTGAGGAGGAGGGGAGTCCACATGATGGACTTGAAATAAATGACTCCTTTCCCGAAGAGAAACTTTTGGCAATTTCAATGAAAGATGTGCCATGGTTAGCGGACTTGGCAAATTTTCTTGTGCGTGGAATCAAAACGGACGAGTTCTCTTCAAGACAAAGGATGAAGCTCAAAAGGGATTGTCAAGATTATAATTAAGATGAACCATGCATTTTGCGGATTTGTACGGATGGGATAATTAGGAGGTGTGTACCGGACGACGAGCAAGGTGATATTCTTGGGGCTTGTCACTCTTCGCCATATAGTTGTCATCATGGTGGAGTAAGAACGACGGCCAAAGTGCTTAGTTGTGGTTTCTATTGGGCTACTCTTTACAAGGGTACTAGTGAGTTGGTGAAAGATGTGATGAATGTCAACGGGCCGGTGGAATCTCAAGGAAAAATAAAATGCCTCTAACAAACATTTTTGAGATTGATATTTTCGATGTTTGGGGCATTGTCATCATGGGCCCTTTTGTGAGCTCTTGTGGAAATACCTACATCTTGGTCGTGGTAGATTGTATGTCCAAATGGGTTGAGGCTGTCGCTTTACCCAACAATGAGGCGAGAAGTGTAGTGGCTTTCTTGAGGAAGAATATTTTCACAAGATTTGGTACTTCACGTGCAATCATAAGCAATGGGGGATTACAGTTTTACAACAAAGCTTTTGACACATTACTTAGCAAGTATGGTGTTACTCACAAGATCATGACTCCCTCTCACCCACAAGATAATGGGCAAGTGGAAGCTTCCAACCGGGAGATAAAGAGTATCTTGTCTAAAACGATGAATGCTAATCGGACAGGTTGGTCCAAGAAGCTTGATGCGATGCGATATGCCTCCATACCAGTTGCAAGTCAATTTACTCCACTTCTTGGAAAGCAATTCATTGTGTTTAAAGTGATGTTTGACAAATCGTGTCCTCTTCTGGTGGAACTAGAGCACAAGGCAATGTGGGCTTTAAAGAAGTTTAATCTTGATTGGGATGTAGCCGCTAACTTGAGGGGCGCATATTTGAATGAATTGGATGAGTTTCAGTACCATGCATATGCGAGTTCGTCATTTTACAAAGAAACGATGAAATATCTTCATGACAAATACATTTGTAACAAAAAGTTCAAGGTGGGCGATCTAGTATTGTTGTTTAACTCAACGTTGAGAATGTTTCCTAGGAAGGTAAAATCCAAATGGAGTGGTCCATTTGAAATTGTTGGTGTGACACCTTTTGGTACATTAGAATTGAAGAAAAAGAAAGATGAAGTATTATGAGTCAATGGTCACTAGGTGAAGCACTACTTGGGCAAGGTTGGAGATAGCCACATGGTGTCGATCATTTACTTCACTTGAGGGAGCTTTGATATTGCTTTTTGGTGCGACGTTAAATTAGGCGCTTCTTGTGAGGAAACCCATGTTCTTTTCCTTTTCTTTTGTAGTTTGATGTTATTTGTGTTCTCACGTGATTTGAAGTGTGCTACAGGGTTGATTGTGACTTGCAAGAAGGGTGAACTAAAAAATGGACAAGTGTTCAAGAATCTGCGAACTACACAATTCTATGTGCCACAGTAGGAGGACATTCACGGTCGCACATTTCACATGCGGATCGCACAATTATGTTCTTGCAAAAGTGTAAAAATGTCAACTCTTTGAAGTTTGAGCCTATCAGTATGGCGCTAATCTGCGACCACAAGAGGAAATATGTGGCCGCACCCAAAAATGTGTGGACCACACATTAAGATCAGAGAATACTGACAATGTGATAGAGTTCGGACCGCACATGGAAATCTGCGGCCGAACTTGACCCCTTTGTCCCTCCTTTCATTTTACACTGTTCCCTTTCCTCAAAATTGTTGTTACTCTGCACGTTTCCTGAGAGTTTTTCACTGTCCCCCCACATACCCACTTGTGCTTATACACCCAGTGCACTCACTATATCTGGTATGGTTCATTTCATGTTAATTTTTTCTGTTAGTTTAACTTTTAAAATTTTAATTTCTTTTAGGCCATATGTTATTAGAGTTCATCCATGTGCCCATGTGGGGTAGATCTGAATTGGGTAGTTGATAATACAGGCTATAATCGGTGGGGTTAATGAAATTTCACGTTTATACCGTGTTTCCATGTCTATTTGTAGAAATAATTGCAAGATCTAAGTAGAAAAAGAATGCATGTGCGTAATTTTTAAAATCTACGGCGGCACTTGAATTTGTTTCTTCCGCAGTTTAGGTGTTTTGGGAAACCTAGTGAAGCAAGTGCATCTGCGGCTGCACTTTAATTGTGCGGACCGCAGAAATCTTTAAGGGGTCGCACTCAAACATGTGCAGACGGCAGATGTATTATGCGACGGCAAAACTGCCTCTGGACTATCGTCAGAGAGGGGATTCTAGGCCTTTGATGGTTTTTGATAAATGTGTGGCCGCACTAGTAATTGTGCAGTACGCATTTCCTATCTGCGACCGCACATAAAAAATCTGCGGACTGCAGATCCCAGTTCCAGTAGCTTGTTGTTTTTGTCATAACTTCATTGTGTCCACAATGTTCTCTATTGCCTACATAAGTCTTGCATATGTTGAATGATGAGTTGCAACTAACAATTTTCTTTTTGTTGATACGGGCAATGGTTCGATCGCACTGCAGCGGTGAAACTACAAAAGGAAAAGGCGAATCGTCTAGGGGTCGAGGTAGAGGTAACTTGCCCCTTGGCCAACCGAAAACCATTAGGAAGGCCACAACATGTAGATGGAGAGGTGCAGACCTCTCTGAGTCTTGTTCCTATGTCTCGTCTAGAGAAGCTTCGGAGGGAAACTCAACCTATATTCAGGAGGAGCAGACACCAACACAGTCTAGGCCATAGGGGAGATTTGAGCTCTTAAATGAGGCCTCCTCATCTCACAGAACTTCTGAGGGGTCAGAAAGTGCTAGCCAAACTTTTGATACAGCAGCTTGCCCAGACACAAATGCACAGACTGTGTAGGATATCCCCGATGATGTTAGAGGGGGAGATGGTACATCCATGGGTGTGGAGAGATTGAAGAAAAAGGAGATATGGGAGGTTAGGTTTGTTAGCTTGGCAACCTTCACTGACTTCTGTATGTGGTGGCCAGTATGATCCTTGACACTTGGGCAGTAGTTTCCCTTGGAGGATTTGGATAAATACAATCCGACAGTGTTGAGGAAGTTCAGACCAAGAAAGGGTTGGATGTGGTTTACTGAGAGAGCTGTAGATGCCAAAGAGTACCTCATCCGAGAGTTGTACGTAAATGTTTCTCTCATCAAGAAGGGGACGAAGGTGAGTAAAGTACCTAACCTCAAGATGAGGTTTGATCAGCACACGCTAAATGCCTACTTGGGGTTTGAGGACTTAGAGCTAGGGGAGTACCTATAAAAGTGTGCAATGAAAGAAGAAGTCCTACGTTGGCTAGTAGAGATCTTAGCACCACCAGGGCCACCACCACCATGGATCACTGTTGGGGTTACCATTTAGCGGAACACATTGTGCTTTGAGGTGAAGGGATGGCAGACCTTTGTTTGTAGTAGACTAGATTTGTGCCAGAATGAGACTCATCTTCCTCTTCCTCGTGATGTTCTTGTGGCATCTATCAGGGACAGGTGGCCAATTAATGTGGGTGCTGTGATGTCGGCCAACATTTCATTGGTAGCACAACATATGAACACAACCTACCCTTATCCTAACACTATCACAGAGTACCTCACTGATGTAAAGTTAGATCCACGATCATATGACACCAAGGTGAAGCCGAAGAAGCCATTTGACTGGTATTTGTTGATGGATGCGACAAACCCAAAGAAGGGAGCTTAGCCTTCTGCCACTACAGGCCAATCGGATGAGCCGAGAGTGGTAGTCACCGAGACAACTGACATTCCATCAACCTCTGTTGAGACCTCTTCTAGTGCAACTACTATGCCTCCGCCACCACCCTCAAGTCTTACCACATCCTCTAGGGCAGCCCCTACTATAGTTCCGAGGCTGGTACCTATGCTTACAGCTCCATTATCCACTCTACGAGTCTTTAATACATTGGTGAGTCTCAACAACTGGATACAGACGAATACTTCAAAGTTGTCTGACATATATTGTATTATTGCAGCGTAGTCATCTATACAGGTGCCACAAGTCTCCTATGATCTTGATGAGAATTTGAAGAAGATTCTGGACAATCAGAAGATGATCATGGACACTATGGTATAGCACAAGTCGGTTATTGAGGAGTTGGCCAAAGAAGTGAAGAAGATGAGGAACTCTTAGGCAAGCAAGAGATCGGTTGACAAGCTCAGGAAGGAGGTGACCAGACTTGTGACGACTGGGATCTACCCTTTGATATGTTACTGGACCCAGACCAGTCCGTCCTAGATCCATGTGCACCATCTGCACAGGTTGCACTAGTTGGCCAGTCTGATGAGCCATGCCTGGCTGCTGACACTGCTGAGGCAATGCGTACCACTCCTAGATATGATGATTATGATGATAAGTTGGTTGACCTAATGGGATATGGGGTGGATTTTATTTGATTTTGGTGGGGGTGGAGTTTATTTGATTTGACATATGATACATTTTGGATACACTTGGACTGTAATAATTTGATGATTCTGTTCCTTTTATTATTTGTAGTTTATCTATCTTTAGTAGTTATTCCTCATTAGCTTCTTTAGTTTTCCACTTTAGTTCTTGTTTTGTTAGTAGCATCTTCTTATGTTTTCGTAAATAATAAGACTTTGGTTTTCTTAATGCCATGATTCTTTTCAAAGGTAGTTTTTGTGTGAACCGGGTGACTCGTTTCGAGGATGGATAGCGTGACAACGTTATTAAGGGAGAGAGTCAGTTTATATATGTTTAGGTAATAATAATAGTAATAATAAAAGTGTAACACCCCAGAAAACTTTTGAAGTACTTAAGCGCTATTAAAAAGTTGATGTGCACTAATTATATTATTTTGTGTGTAGACAAGGACTATTAATATGATGGATGTCAATTGGATATGATAAAAAGTGTACGAGGTATATTATAAGTGGTGTGGGGTCTAAGGAGAGCCCTAAGTCTAAGTGAAGCTGGAAATTACATGATAGACTAAAGTTCCAAATTAGTACGCACAAGACCAAATCTTGGACAAGCATATATACATATATGTAAGCAGTTATGTGATTAACAGCCTATCAAATTAAATCCCTTTGAGTCTAGTTTCAAACACATCAAACCGTTAGTCATTTGGATATGTATACAGAACGTTATGGCAATTTTACTGGACTTATGTCATATGCGCACCCAGATGCACGGCCGCGCATATTTGGGAGTTTTTGCTTTGTGTGCGCGGCCAGATGCACGGCCAGTTGCCCAGGTGCGTGGCCGTGCATGTACGAGCCCATTAACTAACCCCAAGGATGGGTAGAGAGAGGGGATAAGTCATTTCTTCAAGACTAGGGCTTTCTCTCCATCACCCATCTGGCCAAGGCTCCCAATACACACCTAAGGTGAGTTTTTAAGTTTGTTTTATGATGATTTTACTTCTCAGTCACTAGTTACAACTAGGTTTTGATTGGATTCCATATAATTTCTTCAAAATTTCAAGAACACCCCAAAAGTTATCTTTCAAGATCTGGTGTACAAGAGGTATGTCTACCATCTCTAACTAATCTATGGTGATTATTTATGTATGAACTATCTGTTAGGACTTATGGGATGGTGATTGGAGGCCACAAATGCCTAACCTAGGTTGTGTTGGTGTTGTAGAGATTGTAAAATTGTTTAATTGAGGAGATTGATGGTTTGGGATTAAATTGTTGGACATGCATGTGCTAATGGAAGTTGTGGATGTCCTAGAGGCGATTGTGAGGTGAATAATTGGTGTGGAAGGTAGTTGTTAGGTGAATAAATTCCATTGGATGGGGTTGTTGAAAGATATGCATTCTACAGGTTTGATAAAAAAGTCTAAATGACTTAAAGTATAGAAATATTGCTAATATTGGTGCAATTGTGTTGCATTGTTGTAGATTGAAGTTTTTTAGTGTGGTGGAATGTCGTAGTATTATTAAGGGGCAAAGTCCAGGTATGTTGGATAAACTACACTTTTAGAAAATGAATTCCATGATGTTCCCATAAGTTTCAAGTATTGTTGACTCAAGTTCCTAATTCTCATATTCCGAGTTGTTCCTAATAAATTTTATTATTCCGAGTAAGCAAAGTGTCGAAAGATGTATGTGTTCAAAATGTGTTCCAATTATCACATTATGTTATCCTTCGGGAATGTGTTCAAGAATGATGTGCATTAAAATGTTATGGTTTTGAGTCGTGTTTCAAATGTAAGTTATGATGCCAAATTGTATGAGAAAAACTCGATATGCTTAAGAATCTTAATTGCTCATATGTGTACCTAAAGTCTTTATTAGAAAGGCCTTGTTGTTGATAATCTATAAAGTTGCTCGAAAGTGAAAGAAGTGAGTTGAAGATATAAAGCGCGGCCACTGTGCCAAGAATGAAAGTTATACTTGTGGCTAGAGGTGCCAATGAAATGAGATGATGTGAGAAACATTATGAAATGAGCCTTGATTTAACATATATAATATTCCAAGAAATGGAGTAAAATAATTGGCAATCGAAGCACAAATTAAAATCATAAACAAGTAACACACCATTTATTCTTGAATTACTTTTGCCCAAAATGGGCAATAGACAATTTCCACTCACGAATAGCTAAGAACGCAAAACATATTGAAAATACTCATAAAGCATAACATTAATTAAAACAGCCACATAGGGGCATGACTTGAGGACATAAGCTTTTGGACAAATCTACTTTTAAAGTAATTTTGGAATAGTTAAATCAAGGCTCATTTCATAATATTTCTCACATTATTCCGCTTATTTGGGATGAGATTAATGTGATAAAATTATTCCGCTTATTTGGGATGAGATTGATGTGATAAAATTATTCCCCTTATTTGGGATAATATTATTGATAGAAAAGGATGATGCCGATACACACGGCATTGTGGTGAGATGGCCTAGCCGATCTGGTCGTGATCGGATACCATGCCACACACATGGTGATGATTGTGCTGGAAATTGTAATTAAAATTGTGATTGTAGTTGATGTCTCTAATAAGATGGCCTAGCCGATCGGGTCGTGATCGGACTCCGTGCTAAAAGTACGGTGGTATTGGTATTGAGAGTGATGGTGGTTGATGTCTCTAATGAGATGGCCTAGCCGATCGGGTCATGATCGGACTCCGTGCTGAAAGTACATTGGTATTGCTACAGTGAATATTGGTATTGTGAACGGTGATATTGTGAATAGCAGTATATCAGTGATAAAGATTTTCCAACCAAAAATAATATCATCTTCGTATTTTGGAAATTAATATGTTTTAACTTGGAAATTGGATATCATTGATTGTTGATTGTTGTTTCCATGTTTTTTCCTTTTATGTTGGCATTCTATTTTGAAAGAGGTCAATTAGCTTTACACACTAGTACTATTCCATATGTACTAACGTCCCTTTTGCCGGGGGCGCTGCATCTTCAATGGATGCAGGTGGTTCATCAGCGGGCAGCTTTGGTCCTCGTTAGCAGTCACTATCTATTCAGCATGTTTTGGTGAGCCCTACTCTATTCTGGGCCTGATGTCTTTTGAGTTGTACATTGTCCTTTAAGGTATAGCTGGGGCCTTGTTACCGACACTTCCATACTACTCTTCTGTTGTACTTAGATGTTCTGTAGACAGGTTGTGGGTGGTGTTTGATATGAGGAATTGAACTAGAAATGGTTGTATTTGGCAAACATATGTTTCATTATATCTATAAACTTGTAATAATTTGGATATTATGAATAAAGCTACTAATGGAAATTAAATGTTAGTTGTTAATGAAATATTTTTAGTGCTTGATTAATGGAGTGCATCTCCTCTTTATTCATGGATGAGTTTGGGTAGAAGGAACTCTAACACGCTTGCTCGGCCGAGTTCACTCGGTTGAGCGCTGGTCGCGCTCCCCGAGTTTGGGGCGTGACAGGCACCAGCTATGTTGAAGTTGTTGAAGGAGCAAGTTCAGGAACTTCTTGATAAGTGGTTTATTAGGCCTACTGCGTCGCCTTGGGGTGCACTGGTTCTATTTGTGAAGAAGAAGGATGGTACTATGCGCATGTTCATTGATTATAGGCAGTTGAACAAAGTTATAATCATGAACAAGTATCCTTTGCCGTGCATTGATGATCTATTTGACCAGCTTCATGGAGCGAGGGTGTTCTCTAAGATTGATTTGAGGTCTGGGTATCACCAGTTGAAGATTCGGGACTCGAATATCCTTAAGATAGCATTAAGGACCCATTATGATCATTATAAATTCTTTGTGATGTCTTTTGGGCTGACCAACGCCCCAGCAGCGTTTATGCATCTTATGAACAATGTATTTCAGCCTTATCTTGACTCGTTTGTCATATTATTCATTGATGATATATCGGTGTACTCTCATAGTGAGGAGGAGCATGCCCAACATTTGAGGATTGTATTGCAGCGGTTGAGGGAGCAGAAGCTTTATGCCAAGTTCTCCAAATGTGAATTTTGGCTTAGTTTAGTGGCATTCGTTAGGCACGTGGTGTCTGGTGAGGGGATTCAGGTGGATCCAAAGGAGATATAGGCGGTTTAGAGTTGGGTCAGACCGTCCTCAGCTACAGAGAGCGTTCTTGGTTTGGCCGGTTATTATCGTCGCTTCGTGCAGGGTTTCTCGTCTATTGCATCGCCCTTCACCAAATTGACCCAAATGGGTGCTCCTTTCAGATAGCTGGATGAGTGTAAGGAGAGCTTTCAGAAGCTCAAGATTGTCTTGACTGCAACTCCTATTCTAGTTTTGCCTTCAGCATCAGGCTATTATATAGTGTATTGTGATGCTTCTCGGATCGACATTGGGCGTGTCTTGATGCAGGAGGGTAGAGTGATTGCTTATACTTCACGCCAGTAGAATACCCATGAGAAGATCTACCCTATTCATGATTTGGAGTTGGCTTCCATTGTTCATGCATTGACATTTTCGAGGCACTATCTCTATGGTGTGTCTTGCGAGGTATTTACAGATCATCGAAGCCTCCGGCACTTGTTCAAACAAAAGGATCTAAATTTGAGACATCAGAGATGGTTGGAGCTGCTAAATGACTATGATATTACTATTCTGTATCATCCCAGGAAGGCCAATGTGGTAGTTGATGCCTTGAGTAGGAAGCCGGTAAGTATGTGTAGAGCCTTGCATTCATTCATGTTGGTGAGAGACCACTTGTAGTAGATGTTCAAGGCATTGGCCAACCAGTTCGTGAGATTAGATGTTTCAGAGTCCCTGTAGGGTTCTTTCATGTGTGGTTTCTTGGTCTTCCTCATTGGATTGGATCAGAGATCTCCAGCATGATGATCCTCATTTGCTTGTCCTCAAGGACAAGGTCCAGCACGGTGTTGCCAGAGATGTTACTATTGCGATGATAGGGTGTTGCAGATGCATGTCTAGATATGTGTGCCTAATGTAGATGGGCTACGTTAGTTGATTCTTGAGTAGGCCCACAGTTTGCATTATTCCATTCATCCGAGTACCGCGAAGATGTACCAAGACTTAAGGAAGTACTATTGGAAGAGGAGAATGAACAACGATATAGTGGGTATTATAGCTCGGTGCCTTAATTGTCAGCAGGTAAAGTATGAGCATCGGAGAGTGGGTGGATTGCTTCAGATGCTAGGGATTTCGAGGTGGAAATGGGAGTGGATCACCATGGATACTGTAGTTGGGCTCCCACGGACTTCGAGGAAGTTTGATGATATTTGGTTAATTATGGATCAGCTGACCAAGTCTGTGCACTTCATTCCAGTTGGAACTACTTATTCTTCATAGAGGCTGGTTGAGATTTACATCCAAGAGATTGTACGCCTTCACGGTGTGCGAGTGTCCATCATTTCAGATCGGGGAACACAATTTACATCGCAGTATTGCAGAGCCGTGCAGCGAGAGTTGGGCACCCAGGTTGAGTTGAGTACAACATTTCACCCTCAGACGGACGGACAATCCGAGCGCACTATTCACATATTGGAGGACACACTATGTGCTTGTGTCATTTATTTCGGAGGTTCATGGGATTAGTTTATGCCGCTCGCAGAGTTTTCCTACAATAACAGTTACCAGTCAAGCATTTAGATGGCTCCGTATGAGGCTTTGTATGGGAGACGGCGTCGATCTCCAGTGGGATAGTTTGAGTTGGGTGAGGCTTGGTTATTGGGTACTTACTTGGTTCAGGATGCTTTGGACAAAGATAAATTGATTCAATAGTGGCTTCGCACAGCACAGTCTAGACAGAATATAGCTTCGGTGAAGGTGCGGTGGAGAGGTTAGATATTTGAGGAGGCTACTTGAGAGACCGAGCGGGAGATGCGAAGAAGATATCCACACCGATTTGAGGCTCCAGGTACGTTTCTAGACTCGTTCGAGGATGATCGTTTGTTTAAAAGAGGGAGGATGTAACGACCCGGTCGGTCGTTATGAAATTTGTAGTTCCGTACCCGCATTTACTGCTCATTTTGTTGTTTATAGCTATTATGTGACTTGTTGGGGTAGTCGGTTCGGGTCCGAAAGAATTTTGGAATGAATTTAGATACTTAGTTTCAAGGTTGGAAGCTTAAGTTGAAAAGGTGTATCAGATGTTGGCTTATGTGTAAACGACTTCGGAATAGATTGTTTGAATGATTCTATTAGCTCTGTTGGGTGATTTTGTACTTAGGAGCATGTCCGTAATATAATTTGGAGGTTTGTTATTGAATAAGTCTTAAAATAGCAAAAGTGGGATTTTTAGAAATGTTTGCCTGCGAGTCGACTTTTTGATATCGGGGTCGGATTCCAATTCCGGAGTTGGAGTAGGTCCATGGTGTCATTTGTCACTTTTTTGCAAAATTTGGGGTCAATCGGGCATGATTTGATAGGTTTCGGCATCGTTTATTGAAATTGGAAGTTCAAAGTTCATTAGGCTTGAATCTATGTGAGATTCGTGTTTTTTGGTGTTGTTTTTTGTTATTTGAGGGCTCGAATAAGTTCGTATGATGATTTGGGAGATGATGGTATGTTTAGTTGAGGTTCCGAGGGCCTCGACTGAGTTTCGGATGGTTAACAGATCGATTTAGCTCTTGGGAAACAGCTGAAGAATTTGCTGGTGTCCAGTTCTGGTTGCCTTCTTCACATTTGCAAGGGGAGTTCCGCGTTCGCGAAGGGTAGCTTGTGGTAGGTGAAGATATTTTCTTCGCATTCGTGAAGTCGGGGCCGTATTCGTGATGGTTTGGGCAGTGGGTGGATCGGGAACGCGAGAAGGGTGACGCGTTCATCAAAAGGAGAGGAGGCAGCTGGGACTCCATGCATTTGGTCTACACGTTCGCGGAAGGAAGGTCTCGTTGTTGATGTATGGGGTCAGCAAAGCAATGCGTTCACGTGTGGTTCAACGCGTTCGCGTAGAAGGTTTTGGGAAATAGACTTAATTGTGCTACACGAACGCGAGGTGAAGGTCGCGTTCATGATGAAGACTTAACTGGGCAGATTTATAAGTTTCAAAACCGAGGATTTGAGTTCATAACATAAACATTGATTTGGGAGCTCGGTGGAAGGCGATTTTTGGAGAGCTTTTCACGTGGGTGTTTGGGGTAAGTGATTCCTAGCTAGTTTTGGTTAATTTCCATGATTATGCCTTTGATTTCGTCATTAAATTTGTGATTTGGGGTGGAAAACTAGAGAAAATGAAGAAATGTTCTTAGGCTAGATTTGTGATTTGGGACCCATTGTGGCCGTTATTTGTTGTTGCATTATTTGCTTAATTGCAGTCATGTACTCAGTCGCATGCATTATTACATATTATATCTCAGTCTCTGTAATTATATATTTTCACATCTCATATCATTGATTTGGGCTGCTCAGCATAAGTGTTGTGAGCCGAGAGACTGGAGAGAATGATGAATGAGTGAGGTAGAGGGCCTTTTTGTGAATATATTGATACTATAGCACGTGATTTGTGAGTGTAGTACGTGAGTTGTCCATGCGAATCCCGATATTGATATTATAGAATGTGAGTTGTCCGTGCAACACGTGAGTTATCCATGTAGATGATAGCGCTTGGGCTGAAGGAGCCCCTTCAGAGTTTGTACACACCCCTAGTGAGTGCAAGTATCTGCTGAGTGAGAGGGCGGAGGGCCGAGTACCGAGTGCAGAGTGACTGTTGCTTTGAGATGGTGCATTTTATTTCATTATTGTTGCACTTAGCTGCCATATATCACTATCTTGAATTTTTTGAGAGGTGTTACATCTTGATTTACTTGAATTTGACATCAATTAACTTATTTGACTAAAATTCCCGGACTTGAAAGCATACCTACCTACTTATATTGAGATTTCTGCAATTGAACTATAAGTATGAAGCTCATCACTATTTTCAGTTATTTATTTAGTGTTGTTACTTACTAAGTTGGTTGTACTCACGCTACACCTTGCACTTCATGTGCAGATCGAGGTGTTTCCGAACACGGTGGTTGTTTATTATCTGTGCAGGTTATCCTTTCGAGATTTCAAGTTAGCTGCCCGATGTTCACAGACCTTATTTCTCCTTCCCTATATTTCCGTTATTGTATTTAGTTTCAGACTATCATAAATAGTATTTTTTCCAAACTTGTGATATTTAGATGCTCCCGAACTCTGTGGCACCCCGATGTTGGGAGTTTCTGCATTATATTTTGGGTTTTCTATCCCGTTTAAGAGAACTTTTCATTATTTAAAACTGCTAAAACTCATTTTCTCTTAAAAGTGTTGGAATATTGTGAAATGTCGGCTTACCTAGTCCCACGTTAGGCGCCATCACGACAGGTTATGATTTGGTTCTTGACACTAGAAATTCTACTAAAGCTGCTAACTTACATCAATGTTAACATTCTTTAGCAGTTCCCACTGAAATTGTTAACTTGTGTGTGTGCTAGAACACCAGACGTAATTTAATACCAATATTTGATTAATCTAACTAAAAGTTGTTATGGAGAAGTGTATTTGTGAGCATGGATTTTACAAAATGTATTTCCTTTACTCCTAAAACATCTGATCTCAGGTGTTTGTTTTTCTATTAGAAATTTGATGATGCTCTTGTCTCTATGTATGCTTGAAACTGATTTCTTTTGATCATACCTAACATGTCATGTCATTCATAGTGAATCATACACTTAGCTTTTGAAATGTGGTTACAGCAATGTGAATAGGTTGTCTTGTAGTCCTATGGTATTTTGCATTAATTATCATGGGAAATGTATATACAGTTTTCTGGTATGGTATCACTTTGATGTTGGGGTTAGCAATGAAATTCTGCCATTAGAACTTAGACCTGTAGGGAAGAATGAGCGTGAGTGGTTAGGGGTATTTGTGAGTAGAGATTAGTTCCTGGTTGGGTTACTCTCCTAGACACAAGCACTTCCCTGGGCCCTTAGATACTTGGGAACTTTTAAGTGTCAAGGATCCAAAGAGTGCTTTGGCCTTGAATGGAATTCTACCCTTAGCCTCTAACCTATTGACATTCATTACTCTCTTTAGGTTTAGTTTTTAATGACAACAAAAGGTTTTCAATATGAATCATTTTGACATATGTGACCCCACATTGGTATGATTTTCATATTCTTGATTATTTCCTATTGTTTGTTATAATTCGTTGGGCCTTTACTAGTTTATTTCAAGTATGATTCTACACCTAGAGTATAATATCTAACGACATTCTTTCTTTCTTTTTGAAGATGTATTACCATTGGACCTGCCGATGTCTCAAAGAACTCAGGTCCAAGTCTTGTACCTGTGCATTTCGAAGTCTGGAGTTTGCTGATGTCCGCTTCTACTATTTGTTGGACCTACCTCTCTTTAGGCCCAAACCAAAGTCACTACTTCCTCTATAGTGCTTTATTTACGTTCATTATTGTTTTACGCTAGTATATAGCACTTACCATATTTAATTGAATATTTTACTCTATATTTTGAATCATGTAGATAATCTAGGCAAGCCTAAAAAACATAGGATTAAAATAAACGTTAGACCTAGTAGTAGATAATCTTAATTCGTTAATCTTATGTTGTTTATACTATTAATCCGTACTTACAACTTTTATGAAGTCTTTTGGAATCAAAAACAGCTTTTGCAAGGGATAGTCTTCTTTCAAAAAACATAAATGGAACCCGAAATTGACCTTCTAAATCGAGTACTCATATACAAGTGCCACTGCCCAGTTTTAAAAGGCCTCCCAACAATTTCTTCAAAGTAAAAATGAAATATGAAAACCAAAGGTATATTTTAGACCCAGTTTTACAATATCCTTATTAGAGTTACATAAATGGCCACAGTCTTTAAATACAAATCGTTTTTTATAACTTAGCCCCCATCTCACATGTTTTATAAACATAAACATTTTGTACAATACCCCAAAACTCTTTCATGCATATATACATACAAATATTATCTTCAAGACTTTTATAAACTTATATCCTTTCGAAACTACACATCCTCTTTTCTAATAACAAGTTCTAAATTAGATATATACAGTATGTCGTACCCCCCAAACACTAGTTAAGAAGAATAGAGACAGCTAATCCTTTAAATCTAGTCTAAGTCCTATAGAGCTACCTCAGGTAGATGGTGCCTAACATCTTCCCCTTAGAAGAACAATAACCCTTACCCAAAGTCTCACGGGTTAGCAGACTAATAAAGAAATGACCTTAGTAATTAAATAGGTACCCTAGTATGCCTTAAAATACTAGGTGGCGACTCTCTTTTATCATCAACAGGGAAACCACAAGTTGAATCTTGTTTTGACTCGTGCAAAATATGGTGCAATAATGAAGGATGTGATAATGCCATTAACAATAAATAACTTAAACGGTTTCGTATTCAGCTCGATCACAAATACAAGAAACGTAGACATGCTTTACAAGTGTAATAGCTAAAGTCCAAATCTTTCACGGAATCACGAAAATATGAGTTTATCAAGAACTGTGATTTTCCACACTTTCAACTACAAATGTGCCTTTTTCATTTACAAGTTAGCATGAGGCAAATACATCTCTATGCCCAAATGTCAATATACATTCCAAGTCATCAAATGTCCAATTACTGTCTAGCATGAGGAAAATGCTTTTTTATGCCTATATGTCAAATATACATGTCAAGTAATAATTTCACAGAGATATCATCAACTACACACACTCTTAGCACACTCCAGGTTCCTGGATCAAATGCCCCACTTAATAATATACAATCACTGTCATCACCCAAATCACACTTTGGACCGTGATGGCGCCCAACATTGCCATTGGGCAAGCCAATGGTGAACCTGTATTGACCTGATAGATCGTTTTGTCTATTTGAGCCCCATTTTCCCTTTTTATGTTTCACACATGTGTATTTGTGTATTTGTGGAAGGTTTTTGGTTGATTTGGCCTTTTCATTCTTAGTCTAGAATCTTAAGTTAGAAATATTGATCGAGATTTGGTTTTTGTGAAAATGACCTTGGAGCGGTGTTTTGAGGGCTCCAATAGGTTCTTATATTTATTTTTGAATGAGGCGTGTGCCCGAAATTGAGTTCGGAGGTTCCTAACCTAGTTTGGCTATTTTAGCCGAATGTTGGCAATTTGAAGGTTTTGAAATTTCTTAAGTTTTATTGTAGGTTGACGTTATACCAATCGGGTTCAGATTTTGGTTTTGGGCTGTGGAATAGGTTCGTTTTATCATTTGGAACTTGTATGTAAACTTTGGTGTCATCCGAGTTGGTTTGATAGGAATCGGATGCTTGGTAGTGATTCTTGAGTTCATGCTGCAATTTCCTTCATTTTGATGTCCGATTCGTGGTTCTGGATTTTATTTCGGTGCTTTGATGGTGCGATCGAGTTTGTACAATGTTTTTAGACTTGTATGAATAATTTGTGTAGGGCCCTGAGGGCTGAGGTGAGTTTCAGACGTGTTTCAGGCTGGATTGAGCTGGTTACATGTTGTTGGTGCTGCAGTTGTCGTAGCGGATAGGGTAGGAGGTCAAGATGTCGTAGATGCGACCCCCTTATTGCATTTTTCAAAGACCAAACAAAGTTGGATTTGGTCCTATTTGTGACCATTGTGTCGCTTTTGCGAAGAAGGCTACCATCACAATTGTGAAGCCTTGGTCGCAATTGCGACATATCAATGGGCTATCAGGGTTTGCTTTTGCGATCCCTATTTCACAATTGCAAGGGTTCTCAAATGCGAACACAAGGTTGCATTTGCGATTTCTGCACCCGAAGAAACCGGGACTTAGCTTCATTTAGCATATTTTAGAACTCTAGACTCGGTAAGAGGAGACTTTTAGGAGGGATTTTTACTTACAACAATTTGGTAAGTGAGCTTAATCTATTTAAATTTATTGCATGATTAGTTAAGAGATTAAAACTCTAATACAAGGAATTTAGTAGAAGGTTTTGGAGATTTTGTATATGTTTTAAAAAATAAAAATTTGATATTTGAGAGTCAAATCCGACTCGGATTTGAAACTAAAACACAGATATGGACTCGTGGAGTTGTGTATAGTCGAGTTCTATTCTTGGACTCGAGTTTTGACTCGGCATACCCAGGATTGACTTGTAACGATCCGATCAGTCGTTCTGAGTATTTTAGCCTCGATCCCCTAATTATTGCTTCCTCTATGTTATATAGTGGTTAGTTGTCTTTCTGGGGTGTTTGGTTTTGGTTTTAGGTGAGTTTCAGAGTGAAATGGGACACTTAGTCCCTAAGTTGGAGGCTTATGTTAAAACAGTGGACCGTAGATTGACTTTTGTGTAGATGACTCAGGAATGGAATTTGACGGTTCCAATAGCTCCGTATGGTGATTTAGGACTTAGGAGCGTGTTCGGATATTGATTTGAAGGTAAGTCGTTTCGGCTTGAATTGGTGAAAGTTAGAATGTTGAAGGTTTGGAAGGTTGGAAAGTTTGATAGGGAGTTGACTTTATTGATATCAAGGTCGGATTTCGATTCCAGAAGTTGGACTAGGTCCGTCATGTCATTTATGACTTGTGTGAAAAATGTGAAGTAAATCAGAGTTGTTTTGGTATGAATCGGCATTAACTTTGGATTCGGAAGTTCATGGTTTCAATTGGCTTGAATTGGGTTGTGATTCATAGAATCAATGTTGTTTGATGTGACCTTTGGTCCTTGAGTACATCCTTTATGTGTTTTGGAACTTGTTGGTATGTTCGGACGGGGTCCTGGGGGCCCCGGGTGTGATTCAGATTGAATCAGGAACGAATTTGGAGCTTAGGCACTGTTGAATCTCTAGTGCGATCGCACATGCGCATTTCGGGCCGCAGGTGAGGCACCACAGAAGCGAAGTTGGCCTTCCCCACCTGGGACTGCAGGTGTGGTCATTTGACTGCAGAAGCAGACTCTCTTATGCGGGGAATGTATCGTATAAGTGGAATGAGATAGCCAGCCTGGGGTCGCAGAAGCGGAGGATCCTGGGCAGATGTGCTTTTGCAGAAACGCTTGCGAAGAAACGCTTATGGCTCTGTAGGTGTGAGCCTTCAGTACATTAGTTGGAACTGCACCTGCGATGGATTTTCCGTATGTGGGATATCGCAAATGCGACCCCTTGCCCGCAAAAGTGAAATCGCTCGGTAGAAAAGGGCTACGTTCGAGGGTTTGATTTCATTATTCATTTTCTGACCTAGAGAGCTCGGTTTGTGGAAAACCTTTGAGAGATTTTCAAGAAATTCATCATGGAAAGAGATTCTAAATCGATATTGGTTATATTATACATATCCGTTGTTATTTTTATCATTTGATTAGTGATTTGAGTTGGAAATTTTTGTGAAAACTTCTTAGGCTGAATTTTGGGTATTTAAAATGCGATTTGAGTAATTCTTGTATGGTTGGACTGATTATAGAATGGGTGTTCGGACTTTTGAACTTTTGTTAGCGTCCAAGTCGCGTGCCCAGGTGCACCTTTTGTTTCTTTGTAAAGATCATAACTTTATTGTTTGAAATAGTTTTCTATAGTTTATATTTATGGTATGAAGTTGTTTTTGTTAGATTCGAGTCGTCCGGAGTTGGGTTATCGATGGAAGGGCTTACTAGTGGATTGAGTTAGCATGTTTTGAGGTAAGTGTTTTGCTTAACTTTGTGAGGGGGAATTACCCATTAGGGTTTGTGTTGGTTTGCCTTAAGTGAGATATGTGAAAGCAGTGTACGCAAGGTGATGAGTGTGTACACAGGCTAAATATGGAAATTTACCGGATTTAGCTATGTAGATTCCTTTCATGTCTTAATTGAGTTACCCTAACATGTTATTATCATAATCACTATTAGCCTATCTTCTCGTGCTCTACTTTTCTTATCTGTTACTTGTTAATTGCCTTTACATGTTCAGTTGAAGTATTGTTTCCTTGATTCCTATATTCATGATTTAACCGTTGAGTTCTTTACTTGAAGTTGTTATTTTTGGAACAACTTATTGTTGAAGTTGGTATTCAGTTACAAAGGTCGTGATTTACATTAAGGAAAGGTTGTAAAGTTCTGGAATACTACTCTTGTTGAGTTAGTTATTCACTTTCGGATATTATTGTGAGACTCTTGTGCATATTGTGGTGAAGCCATGGGCTATTTATTGTGAAAACACCATTATTGTTGATTTTGTTGGCAAGCTGTGATATTGGGCACTTGAGGTGCGATTTGTGATACGTTGTGATATTGATATGCATGCGGTGGTATAAGGCTTAGGGTTGAAACGCATGCGGTAAGATAAGGTGGGCTTGATACGCGTGTTGCTAGTATGGAAACTACTTGAATCTACGCGGTAAGATAAGGTGGGCTAAAACGTGGGATGCTATTTTGGGAAAAATGATTTTCATAACTAAATGCAAGGATCCGCGGTAATATAAGGAAAGATTATGAAATATTTTGTGATTTGAGACTACAAGGCGGTACCTCAGTAGTGATTCTTGTTAATAATTTTCTATTACTTCATTTGTGTTATGTTGCATTTCTTCGTGTCATAGAATTACTTGTTTTCCTTTCGTGATGAATTATCTGCCTTAGTTTAGTGTAGCTAATCTTTGTGTATTTATTTAGTGTCTCATTTCTATCGCTATCATTATTTCACTGTTATATACCTGTCCAGCTTCTTATTTATTCCAGTAGGGCCTTGACCTAACCTCGTCACTACTCTACTGAGGTTAGGCTTGGCACTAACTGGTACCGTTGTGGTGTACTCATGATATGCTTTTGCACATCTGTTTGTGCAGATCCAAATACGTTCTACCAGTCCAAGCACCCGTGAGACGAGCCCAGTTTGGTGACTTCAAGGTATACATGCTGGCGTCCATAGGCCTCGGAGTCACCTTCTATCTAGTCTATTTTCTTTTCATATCCTTTTATAGACACTGATGTATAGGGATGTCCAGTACCATCTTATATAGCTTGTGACTTGTATTCGCTGGATTTTGGAAAGTTGTGTTTATGTTGTGTTACGGAGTTTCTTTATATGATAATGGTTGTGTTATTTAAAGGTTCTTTATAAATTCTCAGTTAATATTGCATGTTTGTTAGGCTTACATAGTCTTAGTGACTAGGTGCCATCACGACATCCTACAAAGGGAAATTGGGTGCGTGACATGACTGGGCTTGCTTGGGGTTTACTTTTGTTGACTTTTGGGAAATTGTGTAAAGATCATGAGATTATTTATCGGAATTGGTTTCCCTTGCATTTTTTGATATTATGAGGTCGTTTTGGGTTAGATTAGAGTCGTGTGGAGGTGAATTCTAAAGGAAAGAGCATTTTAGAGTGAAGATTTGGCCTAGTTAAGGTAAGTATCTTGCCTAACTTTGAGTGGAGGAACTACCCCGTATGATTTGGGTTAAATTGCACTGTTTGATTTATGTGAAAGATGTGTACATGAGTGACAAGTGTGTACACGGGCTTATATGCTGACATTGACCGATTTTAGAATCTTGGTTTGTTCATATTTGCATTTATTTAAAGTTGTTATCACATGTTATATCCTTCATTGTTGACTTTATCCTAGCTTGCATTTTATTGAATTGGTTAGTACATGCCATATCTTCCATTGTTGAGTTTACCCTTTTTTGCATTTAATTGGTAGTTAATATTACATAGAACATCTTTCTTGGTTGAGTTTATTCTTCTGTTTCATTAGGTTATTGTCGAGACTCTTGTATACATTGTTGTTGAGCCATTGGCTATGTTGGTTGTGTTATTGGCATTGTTGTTTTGGCAATGTTGTGGTACATGGGCAAGTGTAGTATGAGTTGATTATTATGTTGTGATGTAATGCGGCATGCGCCGGTATAAGGGTGATTATATTGATGCACATGCAGCGAGATAAGGTGGAATTGATATGCACGTTGCTAGTAAGGGAGATTACTTGAAGCCACGTGACGAGATAAGGGCCTAAAGAACGTGAAGCTATTTCGGGAATAATGTTTTATAAAATCCAATGTAAGACTCAAGCGGCGATATAACGAAGATTTATGAATTATGATTTGTGATTTGTGATTTTGAAGTGTGGTACCTCGGGGTGATTCTTTTTGGAAATCTCATTTTGAAATGTCTTGATTATTTAGACCATCATTTGTTTTCCTTACTTTGCTTCACCCTTATTTCTATTTCTATAATGATTATTTTGCGGCTTTATCACATGTTTACTTCATGTTGTTATATGTTGCCTCTATTTCCGTAGTTAGCTTATATTAACGTTTTCTACATTGTTAGCCTTATCTTGATATTCTTTTCTCTGTTAGCTTTATATTAAAACTTTGTTCAGATTTTCCTTGACTAATAAATGTCTTGACTTACCTCGTCACTATTTGTAAGGTCCTGTAAAATATTACCTATAACCCGGGGTTTCTGGTGCCGAGGTAGGCTAATGTATTTGAAAGTTGTTGAAAACGAGTCACGGTGCAAAATATTTGGGTTGTACAATGCATTGGGAGTTAGAGGTAAATTGTTGTGGAAAATGGCATTTCTGCGGTCCATTGTGCGACCGCAAAATCACTCTGCGGACCGCATATCCGTCACGGAGTGAAGCCGAAAGTTGGCAAATTTTCAAATACTTTTGTGGCCATTCTGCTGGCCATATAATGATTTTGCTATCGCATAATGGCCGTGGAATGAGTATGCTACCGCAAAATGTCATCGCGGAATGGACCAGAAGCAACCCAAAATTTGAAAATCATTTTGTGGACATTCCGATGGCCACATATTTATTCTTCTATCGTAGAATTGCATCGTGAAATTGACATGCCATTTTGTGTCCATTCCGCTGGCCACATACTTATTCTGCTGCCACATAATTGCACCACAAAATTGATTTTGGGGGTCATTATTGGAAATTTTCTTATCCGACCCAATTTAGATATAAGGCCTTACGGGGTCATTTTGCAAGGTAAAAATTTGATTTTTTGAGAGAAGTGAGAGTATTATAGAGAGAGAAGGAGAATACCTAGCATGCAAATCATCTGTTCTTGCCCAAATCTTCAAGAATCAAGGAAACCAATCACTAGATCTTCATCTAAGAGGTAACGTTCTACCCCTAGCCCTAAAATTTCAAAATTTGGACTAAAAGTAGGTAATAAGAAGTATGATTCTTAAGTGTGGAGGTTGTTGAACTACAAATGGTAAATGATTTGTTGTGGGGGTGAAAGGATTCAACCATAGAAACCTTGTAGTGGAGATTTCACACATATTGCTTGATGAAATGCTTAACTGAGTTAAAACCGTGAATCTCTCCCTAATTGTTACATCCCGCATTTCGTACGTTAAAGTTTTGTCATAAGTTAATCGACGTAGACTCGGAGATGAGATTATTTTTGATGTCATGCGAATTTATGCTATTTATAATAGGTGATAAGTAAGTGCCGTGAAAGATAAAGGGTAAACGAATCAAAGAAAATGAGTTTCGTTGAAGGTTGTCGATTTGGGATAAAATACGGTCCGAGCTACAATACCTGGTATTTATGGACTAGTGCCATACAAGGTACCACATCACCATGATAGTAGGGTACATAAAGTGTGTCAAGTGAGTAGTATTTTAATTAACTTGAGATTATTCTTAATTATGTGAATAATTTGTTAATTATTGGATTAGTGGGGGATTAATAAGTTAATTAAGGAAAAGGGGTGAAAATTTGGATATATTTAAGGAGGCTTAACGTGGTAGCCCCCCCAATTTAAAAACGATGACTCTTATACTATGAGTGAAAGGTGGCACATTTATATATATTATGTGGCTTAGTCATTAATATGTGGGGCTCAACCCTTTAAAGCCTGAAACCTCTCTAATTCAAAGGGAGGTCTTATATTAAGTGTAGTGCTAGTCATGTCGCTTTTGGTTTACATATGGTCATGTTCATAATGATGTGTTATGATCCTCAATGGTCTATGAAACTGGCATAGGTGTATTATGTAACTAAACACTTTGGATAGTCTATGAAATGCATAGGTGTATAATATAAATGAACCGTATGGACGGTCTATGAAACGCATAGGTGTATCATATTTTATATGTGAATCCTATGGATAGTCTATGAAATGCATAAATGTACAACATGATATGTGAACACTATGGACGGTCTATGATACACATAGGTGTGTAATCCTATGGACGATCTATGAAACGCACATGTGTAGTGTGTAAGGAACTTTATGGACGGTCTATGAAATGCATAGGTGTATTGTAATGTAATATGTGACCCTATGGAAGGGCTATGAAATGCATAGGTGTATAATGATATAGGTGAACCCTATGTATGAGCTATGCAATGCATAGGTATATAATGTAGTATGTTATCCTATGGACGGATTATAAGGTGTATTGTGTAAGTAAACACTGTGAACGGTCCATAAAATGCACAGGTGTATTTGTATTGTGTAAGTAAATACTGTGAACGGTCTATGAAACGCACAGCTGTATTGTGTAAGTAAACACTGTGAACGGTCTATGAAATGCACATGTGTATTGTATAGATGATACTGTGAACGGTCTATGAAATGCACATGTGTATTGTCTAAGTAAACATTGTGAACGGTCTATGAAATGCACAAGTGTATTGTGTAAGTAAACATGTGAACGGTCTATGAAATGCGCAGGTGAAATGTATAGGTGTAAGATAAGAGAGGGATATGGACAGTCTAGTGAAACGCATTGTTAACGCAGACATTAAGTGACACTTTCATTGGCCTTGTTTGTACATGTTGTTTCAATTACATTATATTATGTATTTCACGCATAGTTCATATGGCACAGTTAATCCTAAATGAAGTTTAAAATGATGTAAGCATAACGAGAATTGAAATGTTAACCTATGGGATATTTCGTAGTTCTTGATGTACTTTGTTTGCCTCTTATTTGAATTACCATCATTTCATATGTTGTTCTGTTGACGCTTACATGCGAGTACTATTCCACATGTACTCATGTCCCTTTTGTTTGGGACGCTGCATGTTTTAATGGATGCAGGTATACTTCTACATGATGATATGGATCTTTGATAGGGATCTTCTACGCAGCAGATTATGGTGAGCCCGCTACAATTCCAGTGGGTATTCGAGTCTAGTTGGTTTTATGTACTTAGGTATCAATTTTCATAGAAGCTAAATGTACACTGTGGGTCATGTACTTAAGTTTTGAGTTTTGTCATGTATTTATGTTCACAGATATTTGTGAAGCTATGTACCCATCATGAGAGAAAAAGAAAAAACAATTTATAGGCCATTGAGCCAAATGTATTCAATATGAAAGTCAAGATCTAATTATGTTTTGATTAATCATGCATGAGTTATGATTAGAGGTTGATGTAGTGTAGGCTTGCTCGACAGGGTTAACTCAGTTGAGCGTCGGTCATGCTCCGCAAGGTCGGGGTGTGACACTACTTAAGTATATATTTTGATCTGCATAGTTTTGTGCAGATCTAGGTACCTCTGAGCATGTTGGACGTTAGATAGGGTTTGTGATTTGTTGCGAAGACTTCAAGGTATACCTGCCACTATGCTCATAGGCCTCAAAGTCACCATCTGATATTATCTTTACTATTGTTTATCATCATCTCAAACCAGTATTGTATTTAGAGATTCTAGTGTATCTTATGACTATGTACTACTGGTTTTTGGGATTATATAACTATTGCCCCGTTTTAGCGATGTTATTTCATTTATCAGTTAAATGTTTATTTAGTTGAGCTAGTTATTTCTATTAAAAGTTATCATGTGTTTGGCTTACATAGTCTTAGAGACTAAGTGCCTTTACAATTCCTAAGGTGCGCTTTGGGGTCGTGGCAAATTAGTATTAGAGCTCTATGTTACAAGAAAGTTTAGTAGAGTCTTGCCGAACGGTACGAATATGCATGTGAGGACACGCACTACCAGTCAGCTGAGAAGACAGCCATGAGCCTAACTAGAGTAGCGAGAGGCTGGGGCCGAGGTAGAGGCTGTGAAGGGGAACGTGCTGCAGCTAGAGCACCTTCTAGAGAAATGACTGAGGAGCCACCAGTAGCTCCGGTTGGGGAGCAGGTACTTGAAATGACTGCTACTACCTCTGGACTACACGAGACATTAGCACATTTCATGAGCATGTTTGGTAATTTAGCTCTGGCGGGATTGATCCCAGTTGCTCCAGCTACTTCCCAGGATGGGGGTGGAGCCTAGACTCCCGCCGCCTGTACTCAAGAGCAGCGGGTCTATGTTTACCAGGTTCTAGGAGTTATGCCAGCATAACCTGTTATTGTGTTTCAGCCTTATGTCAGGCCAGAGGCGTCGGTGGAGGAGCAGAGGAGGCGTGAGTGGTTCAATAAGTATGATCCTTCTACTTACAATGGCGCAGTTTCTGAGGATGCATAGAGTTTTATAGACCGACGCCATCATATTCTCCGTAGCATGGGCATTATGGAGGTGAACGGGTCGCCTTTACTATATTTCTCCTGACAGGGGCAGCATATAGGTGGTGGCAGGCTTATGAAGAGGGTAGGTGAGATTATGTAGCGCCACTCATTTGGACTAAATTTTCGGATATATTTTAGAGGGTATTCATTTTATAGATCCTCCGGGATGCGTGGTGCACAGAGTTGGAGCAGTTGTGTCAGGGGACTATGACGTTGTAAGAGTATGCCATGAGGTTTAGCGAGTTGTCCCGCCATACACCTGCTTTAGTTTCCTTAGTTAGAGATTGATTCCACAGATTTACCAAGGTGCTTAGTTATGGTCTTAGATTCAGTATGGCACGGGAGTTGGAGAATGATACTCCCTTTCGGTAGACTGTAGAGATTGCTCACAGATTATAGCATATGCGAGGTTAGTAGAGGAAGGACAGGGAGGCCAAGAGGCCTCAAGACTCTAGTGGAATAAGTGTTTCTCGCGCCGCCGTTTGAGCTCGTCATTGTAGAGGTTGTATGGGTCGACCAATTCAATCTGCACTTTAGGCTACTCGTAGTGCTACCGCTATTCCAAGGTCTCAGATCACCCAGTAAGCACATTCACTTTCTAGTGCCCTTCTTCACGGGGTGCCTTCAGCATCAGACTCTATTTTAGCAGCCATGCCTGCATAGAGGTTGTTTCGCATGTGGCGATACTAGGCATACGGTGATGGACTATCCAAGACTTAGGAGGGGTGCACCTCCATAGGGTCTACAGGTTCCACAAGGTTCATACGCTATGGTTCTGCTCCAACCAGCTAGGGGTGGAGGTCAGGCGGGTAGAGGTCTTCCTAGAAGGGGTGGCCAGGACTGTTGCTATGCTTTTTCGAGTAGAACCAAGGTTGTTGCATCAGATGCTATCATTACAGGTATTGTTCCGGTCTGTCATAAAGATACTTCAATTTAATTTGATCCAAGTTCCATGTATTCATACGTGTCATGTTACTTTGCTTCAAATTTGTATGTATCTCGTGATTCCTTTAGTATGCGTGTTTAAGTGTCTATGCATGTGGGAGATTCTATTGTGGTAGATCATATGTATCAATCATTTTTGGTCACTATCAGCAGTTGTAAGATCAAGGGTGACCTTCACTACTCAATATGGTGGACTTTGACATGATATTCGGCATGGATTGGTTCTCTCCCTATCATGTTACTCTGGATTGTCATGCCAAGACTGTGACATTGGCTATGCCGGGTTTTGCCATAGTTGGAGTGGAAAGGTACATTGGACTATGTTCTTAGTAGGGTGGTATCTTTCCTGAAAGCACAACTGATGGTTGAGAAGGGGTGCTTCACATATCTGGCCTTTGTTACGGATGTTAGTGTTGATACTCCTACCGTCGAGTTAGTTCAAATAGTGAGAGATTTCCTTGATGTGTTTCCAGCAAACCTGTCAGGCATGCCACCTAATAGGGACATCAATTTTGGTATTGACTTGGTGTCGGGCGCTCAGCCCATCTCTATTCTACCATATCACATGGCACTAGTAGAGTTGATTGAATTAAAGGAACAACTTCAGTAGTTTCTTGATATAGGTTTCATCCGATCAAGTGTCTCGCCTTGGGGTGTTTGAGTTCAATTTGTGTAGAAGGAGGACGGCTTTATGAGGGTGTGTATTGATTACAGGCAGCTGAACGAAGTTACAGTCAAGAAAAAGAAGTAACTACCGCACATTGATGATTTAT
This sequence comes from Nicotiana otophora, assembly GCA_000715115.1. Classification (NCBI taxonomy): domain Eukaryota; kingdom Viridiplantae; phylum Streptophyta; class Magnoliopsida; order Solanales; family Solanaceae; genus Nicotiana; species Nicotiana otophora. The sequence goes on from AWOL01S0008508.1 coordinate 47,801, forward strand.
TTGATCCGTTTCAGGGTACTCGGGTATTCTCGAAGATTGACGTGAGGTCGGGATATCACCAGCTGAAGATGCGGGATTTAGACACTCTGAAGACGGCTTTCGGAACTCGGTATGGTCACTATATATTTTTAGTGATGTTATTCGGGGCTGACCAATGCCCTAGCAGCTTTCATATACTTGATGAACTGTGTATTCCAAGCACATCTTGACAGTATTGTCACAGTCGTGAGGATCATGAGCAGCACTTTAGGATCGTGCTCTATAGTTTAAGGGAGAAGAATATATATCCTAAATTCTCCCAGTATGTGTTTTGGCTTAATTAGTTGGCGTTCTCGGGTCACATGTTATCTAGTAAGGGGATCAAGGTGGATCCAAAGAAGATTGAGGTAGGTTAGAGTTGGACCAAATCGTCTTCAACTAGAACGATTCGGAGCTTATTAGGTTTGGCAGGTTATTATCGCCGTTTCGTGGAGGATTTTTCATCCCTCGCAACTCCTTTAATTAGATTGACCCAAGAAGGTGCTCCTTTAAGATGGTCTGATGAGTGTGATACGAGCTTTTAGAAGCTTTATACTGCATTGATTACAGCCCCAATGTTGGTGTAGGCTACAGGTTCGGGATCTTACACCATGTATTGGCCTTCGCACGGCGTTGATGCAAGATGGTCAGGTGATTGCCTACCCGTTTAGGCAGCTGAAGGTTCATGAGAAGAATTACGATATGCATGATTTAGAGTTGGCAGCCACTGTTCACGCACTGACGATTTGGAGACACTATCTATACGATGTTCTATGTGAGGTCTATACCAATCATCGGAGTCTCCAATAGTTGTTCAAGTAGAAAGACCTTAATTTGCGGCAATAGAGATGGTTAGAGTTGCTTAAAGACTATGATATTACCATATTTTATCAACCGGGGAAGGCCAATATTCTGGCCGATGCATTGACTAGGAAGGCTAAGAGCATGGGCAGTTGGGAATTTTACCTATAGCAGAGAGGCCACTAGTCATGGATATCCAGGCTTTGGCCAATCAATTTTTGAGATTGGATGTTTCGGAGCCTAGCCGAGTTCTTGCTTATGTTGTGGCACAGTCATCATTGTCAGAGCGTATCAAGGCTCGCCATCTTGATGACCCTCACTTGATGGTGTTGAGGGACATGGTACAGTAGGGTGGTTCTAAGGAAGTTAAGATTGGTCATGATGGTGTTATGCGGCTTCAAGGTTGAATTTTTGTTCCAAATGTTGATGGGTTGAGAGATTTGATCCTTGAGGAGTGTCACATCTCGTGCTATTCCATTCACCCAAGCGTCACTAAGATGTACCGGGACTTGAAATAGCACTATTGGTGGTGGAGAATGTAGAAAGCTATTGTTGCTTATGTCTCTCAGTGTTTGAATTGTCAAGAGGTGAAGTATGAGCATCAGAAATCGGTAGGGTTGACTAAGAGATTAGAGATACCGGAGTAGAAGTGGGAGCAAATTACTATGGATTATGGGCCAGGCTTGCCACAGACCATGAAGAAATATGATGCAGTATAGGTTATTGTGGCCAAACTGTCCAAGTTTGCACACCTCATTCTGGTCATGACTGCCTACTTTTTAGAGCAGCTAGCTCGAATTTATATTCGGAAGATTGCTCATCTTTATGGTGTGACGACGTCTATTATATCTAATCGACGCACACATTTCACATCGCACTTCTGGAGAGCCGTGTAGTGTGAGTTAGGCATACGGATCAAGTTGAGCATGACATTTCATCCCCAGAAGAACGGGCGGTCCAAGCGCACTATTCAGATCTTGGAGGACATGCTACATGTATGTGTTATTGATTTCGAGGAGGATAGGTTGTTAGGCACTAATTTGGTTTTAGATGCTTTGGAGAAGGTGATGATGATTCAGGATTGGCTTCGCATGGCAAGGTCCAAGAAGAAGAGTTATGATGATAAGAGGGCTCGTAATTTATCATTCATGGTGGGTGAGAGGGCTTTACTCAAAGTTTCACCCACGAAGGATGTGATGAGGTTCGGAAAGAAGGGCAAGTTGAGTCCTTGCAGTATCAACCCCTTTGAGATCCTTGAGAGAGTATAGAGTAGATAAGGTGGCCTACAGACTTGTAGTTCCACCTAGCTTATCAGCAGTTCACCCTGTGTTCTATGTTTCCATGCCCCGAAAGTAATATGGTGATCCATCATATTTATTAGATTTCAGCTCAGTCTAATTGGACAAGGATTTGACTTATGTTGAGGAGTCGGTAGCTATCCTGGATAGAAAGAAGTTCAGGTCAAAGAACATTGCTTAAGTGAAAGTATAATGAAGAGGTCAACCGATCGAGGAGGTGACTTGGGCGACCGAGCATGACATGCAGAGTCGATATCCTCAGCTTTATGGCACTTCGGGTATGTCTCTATGCATGTTTAAGGATGAACGTTTGTTTTAAGAGGGGGAGAATGTAATGACCCGACCGTTCGTTTCATGTTGTTGAGCCTTTTTTCCGCTTTTGAGTAATTCTTGTATGGTTGGACTCATTATCGAATCTGTGTTTGGATGTTTTAAGTTTGGTCGGGTTCCTAGACACGGGTGCGGGGTTGACCTTTTGAGTTGACTTTGTGTATCTTTTTATAAATTGCAACTTTATTGTTTGGAATAGCTTCCTAAAGCTTGAATTTATGGTATGAAGTGTTTTGGCTAGATTCGAGCCATTCGGAGTTGGATAATCGCGGGAAAGGCTTACTAGTGGGTTGAGTTAGCATGTTTTGAGGTAAGTGTGTTTCCTAACTTTGTATGGGGGAATTACCCCATGGGATTGGTTTTGTTATATGTTAATTGTGATATGTGGACGTCGTGTACGCAAGGTGACGAGTGTGTACAAGGGCTAAATGTGGTAATTGACCGGTTTTAGCTATGTAGATTCCATTCATGCTTTTAATTGAGTTGCCATAATATGTTATATTCATCATATTTAGTTTATCTTCACATGCTTTACATGTCATCGCTTATACTTGTATTAACTCTTACTTGCTAATTGTCTTTACAGGTTTAGTTGAAGTTATTGTCATCTCTATTCCGTATTCATTATTTAACCAATGAGTCCCTTACTTGAAGTTGCTAATTCTTGGAATATCTTATTTGTTGAAATTGGTATTGAGTTATAAAGGCCGTAATTCACATTGAACTAAAGTTATAACTTGTTGAAATACCATTCTTGTGAAGTTATTCACTTTAGTTGCTATTGTTGAGACTCATGTGCATAATGTGGTTTAGCCATAGGCTATTTATTATGGAAATACTATTATTGTTGACTTCTTTGGTAATTTGTGATATTGGGCACTTGAGGTGCGATTTGTGATATGTTGTGATATTGATACGCATGTGGTGGTATAAGGATTGGTGTCAAAATGCATGTGGTGAGATACGGTGGTTTTGATATGCTTGTTGCTAGTAGGGGAACTACTTGAAGCCACGCGGTGTGATAAGGTGGGCTAAAACGCAGGAAGCTATTTCGAAAAAAATTATTTTCCAAACTAACTGCAAGGGTCCCGCTATGACATAAGGAATGATTGTGATTTGTTTTGTGATATGAGACTATGAGCAGTACCTCAGTAGTGATGTTTGCTAATACCTTTCTATTATATCACTTGTGTTTCGGTTGCTTTGTTTCCTTGGCATATTATTCCTTAATTACTTTTGTGATGCCTTAATTGCCTTAGTTCAGTGTAGCTATTCTTGGTATATTTTCGTCATTGTTTCATTTTTTGTTGTTTATCATTATCACACTATCATATACATGTCCAGTTTTCTTATTTATTCTAGTAGGGTGTTGACCTGACCTCATCACTACTCTACCGAGGTTAGGCTTAGTACTTACTGGGTACCGTTATGGTGTACTCATGCTTCGCTTCTGCACATCATTTTGTGCACATCCAGGTAACCTTACCAGCCTAAGCACCAGTGAGTAGAGTTCAGATTTGGTGACTTCAAGGTATACCTGCCGGCGTCGGAGTCACCCTCTATCTAGTTCTATTTCATTTTCCCTTTTTATAGATAATGTTGTATAGGGAAGTTTAGTATACTCTTGTAGATCTTAGGACTTTGTATCACCGAATATTTGGGAGTTTTGTTCTGTTGAGTTGCAGAGTTCTTTTATGTTAGTTGTTGAGTTATTTAAAAGTTTTTAGCATTTTGTGAGTTAAATTCTGCATGAATGTTAGGCTTACCTACTCTTAGAGACTAGGTGCCATCACGACATCCTACAGAGGGAAATTGGCTCAGTGAAAAGTTGGTATCAGAGCCCTAGGTACATAGGTTTTACGTGTCACAGGCAGGTTTAGTAGAATCTCACGGAGCGGTACAGAGACTTTTGTACTTATCTTCAAGAGGCTATGGATCTATTAGGAAACTTCACTACTTTGATCCCTTATTGTGCGAATTAGTTGACTTTCGATTTCTAAATCTATGTCTTTCTATGATCTCACAGATGGTGAGGACATGCACCGTTGGGTCCGACGATCAGATACTCGCGCCCCCTGCTAGAGCCGCAAGAGGTCGGGGCTAGGGCCAGGGTCAGGGGGAGTACAAGGGGGGCATGTAGTGCAGCCAGAGCAGTTGCCCGAGCTGCGACAAAGGAGCCACCGGTTGCTCCAATTATTAGGTAGGCACTTGCGGCGCATGTTGCTACCCCTGCACTTCAGGAGACTCTCGCCCAGTTCTTGAGCATATTTGGTAATCTAGCTCAGGCAGGGTTGATTCCACTTGCAACGGCAACATCTCAGGCTGGGGTGGGGGGAGCGCAAACTCCCGTGGCTCTTACGCCAGAGCAGTGATTCCATGTTGAGCAGGTCCTAGAGGTTATACCAGTACAACTGGTTATCCCAGTTTAGCCCGAGGTTAGGGCATCAACTTCTAAGGAGGAGCAGCTTAGGCTCGCGTGGTACAAGAAATACCATCCTCCTACTTTCAGTGGCCTAGCTACAGAGGACGCACAAGGCTTTCTGTAGAAGTGCCACCTTATTCTCGATAACATGGGTATAGTGGAGAGGAGCGGGGTTTCTTTTACTATTTTCCAGCTATCGGGACCAGCATACTTGTCGTGGCGGGCTTGGGAGGAGGGTATCCCAACTGAGGAAGCTTCACTCACATGGGCTCAATTTTTAGAGATGTTATCAAGAGATTTTGTTCCCCGGAGCCTTTGGGATACATGGCACGAGCAGTTTGAGCAGTTGCGCCAGGGTCTATGATCATATCAGAGTATGCTCTGAAGTTCAGTGAGTTGTCCAGATATGCACCTACATTGGTTTACACAATTAGAGATCGAGCCTGTCAATTTATCAAGGGGCTCAACTATGGTATTAGATTCAGCATGGCTCGATTGTTAGAGACTGATACTCCATCCCAGCAGGTGGTAGAAATCACACGGAGATTGGAGGGTTTGCGTGGACGGGAGACAGGACAGGGAGGCCAAGAGTCCTCGAGATTCTGGTGGATATAGTGCTGTTCTTACCCTAGGTGCAGCCCATCGTGGTAGAGGCTAGGTGAGCCATCAAGTTTATTTATCACTTCTTGCTTCCAGTGGTATTTCGGCTACTCCCAGGTCTCACGTTGCCCATTATGCACCACCATTGTCTAGTGTACCTCCAGCATGAGGTGCTTTCAGCGATCAGTCCAGCCGACTAGGCACGAGCCAGTTTCAGCAGTCACGTCCTCTGAGAGCTTTTTTTGAGTGTGGTGATATTCGTCATATGGTGAGGGACTGCCCCAGACTCAAGATGGGTGCACCTCCACATAATACTCAAGCTGCACTTATTCCACAAGGTCCCTAGACTTCTTAGGCCGTGGTTACCGCACTAGTTGCCACTCCACCTGCTCAGCCAGCTAGGGGTGGAGGTCAAGTGGGTAGGGGTTGCCCTATAGGGGGAGGCCAGGAGAGATGTTATGATTTCCCAGTATGACGGAGGTGGTTGCATCAAACTCAAATATCATAGGTATTGTTCTGGTTTGTCATAGAGATTCATCAGTCTTATTTGATCCAGGCTCCACTTATTCATATGTATCATCTTACATTGCTCTGTATTTGTGTATATCACATGATTCTTTGAGTTCTCCTATTTATGTGTCCATGCTTGTGGGGGATTCCATTGTTGTTGACTGTGTGTATCAGTCATTTTTAGTTGTTCTGGCGGGTTTGAGACCAGAGTTGATCTATTGTTTCTCAGTATGGTAAACTTTAATGTTATTTTGGGCATGGACTAGTTGTTTCCCTATCGTGTTATTCTTGATTGTCATGCCAAGATGGTAACATTGGCTATGCCATGTTTGCTATGGTTAGAGTGGAGGGGTAGTTTGGATTATGTACCTAATAAGGTGATGTCTTTCCTTAAGTCATAACGGATGGTTGGGAATGGGTGTGATGCATATCTAGCCTTTGTGAGAGATGTCAATGTTGATACTCCTACCGTTGAGTCTGTTTCCTAGAAAAGAAATCGGAGCTTTTGATTAATAGATATAATGGCTCTCGTTCCATCTCCCATTTTTAACTCCGAGATACCCCCCAGTCCTAGCTCATTCATTGCCAAAACAACCGCCGTAGTTTCCCTTTTCTCTCTTCCGTCTCTCAAACTCCATCAACCCTAATCAATAACAGACCTTGCACCAATTTGTGCAAGGTAACAAATTTAGTCTTCAAATCATCCCCTTCCCCCTACATCCGCTATAGCCGATTTCTCCATTTATATCATTAAATTTAAAAGCCCTAATTTGAAACCCAATACCTAAAAGACGAAACATCAACTCGTCTGATTTTTCCTTTATCCTTGCCGATCTATGGCATGCATGGCTATCCCTTTAGTGTTATCATCATTATTCTTGGTCCAGAGGTCATGCATAGCAACCCTTGGATATTGGGGATTTATCCGGTTGCTTTTGATTTCAACGAACAATTCCCCTATCTTAGGTACAAACTATCACTTCTCTCACATATGTCTTCTCTGATTTCACTCGATATTTCTCACATAATCAGTTCATCGTCACTCTCGACTACCATTACTTGAATCTATTGAAACCCTAAGGCTCAATGGCCAATATAAATAGCAGCCTTCAATGCTCTCAACAAGAACACACCAACACCTAATATCTGATAAATTAATACAGTATAGTGTTGTTTAGGAATTTTCAATTAAAGTTTGAGTTCTTACTAAATCTATGATTTTATCTCTTTCTGGTTTTGAGTTTGTTACTGGTTGAAAGCTTAATCTTTTGGCTACCTAAATGGCTAATTTGAATACCCGTTGGTTTGGTGCTCCAAAAGAGGTCAGCAAAACCTCGACCTTATTCTTCTTTTGTTAGTTTGAATTACCGAACATAAATTGAGCTATTACCTCCTGTTGAATGATGTCGTTAGCAATCTGTTCATTCTTGACTATTTTATGTGTTTTTTAATGACTATTAAATAGATTCTAAGATTATGAACTTCCTTAAGTTATAGAAATTAGAGTTATGTATTGATCCTAATCACATTTGATAACCTACCTCTCTTGTAAGTATTAAAAATAGCCTAACAACTCCCAACTCGTCCAGATATTTAGTATCTAATGTTCTTTTAATAATACAATGATAGTGATTTGGCCAGATTGTTATCTTAGTTTAGGTGCACCGGCTCATGACCTTTAAGCTAGTTTTATCTCTTTGACATGTCTTTGTGGTTCTGTTGATTTTAGAAGCTTATTAGTCATCTGATTGAACTCCTGACTGCTCATGTAAGAATTCCTTAAGAAGGTTGGATCTTTGTATGACTTTTATGTATATTCTGAGATTGTTATACACTTAGCTTAAGCTATAAGGTATGGATAAGAGTTTTTATGTTATGATATCATATTTGTTAAGGTAAAGTTAGATTGGGACTCAATTTTCAAAACCAATCACATATTTGAACTCGTGGGGTTATGGGTGGCCAATATCTACCCCCTCCACTCTGGTATGGAACCGGGTGGGCTCGGGATTGACTTTTCATGGATTGGGTAAAGACTGGGTCTTTATTATTTGGAATTGTTTCCTTTAGCATTTTTTGATATTATTGAGTCATGAGTTTTATATATGCGAGCAGAGCAGAGGTTAATTTTTTAAGAAAAAGTATGTTTGGAGTATTAAATTGTCTTTTTTGAGGTAAGTGTCCTACCTAACCTCATATGGGAGAATACTTCTTAGGAGTTTGTGATATGTGAAAAATGACGTGTACACAAGGTGACGAGTATGTAAATGGATGCATGTGTGGTTTGCGACCAAATTACACACTTAGGCCATTAATATGCCTTAATATGGAGATGTATTCTATATGAAACATGCTTAACCTCTATTAGACTACATGATGATGATCGCTATGTTTGACTTAGGTATGATCGCTATGCTTAAACGTGTCATGCTATAGATCATGTTTTCCTCATATTTAATATTTGCCTCTCTCTGCATGAAGCTAAATACCTCCTCCATATCGCATTGGGATAAGCCATGTCCCCATTACTGCATAGGGCTAAGCACTGACCTCATTATTGCATAAGGCTAAACGGTGCCTTCCCTTGCATGAGACTAAATAATGTTTCCATCACATTGCATGAGGCTAAGGATTTCCTCCATTACTCCATAAGGCTAAACGATGCATTTCCTTGCATGGAACTAAGCGTTGTCTCCATTACATTGCATGAGGCTAAGAACATCCTCCTCTATTGCATAAGACTAATCACTGCCTTACTTTGCATGAGACTAAGCATTATCTCCATCACATTGCATGGGGTTGAGCACTGACCTCATTAATGCATAAGGCTAAACACTCCATTTCTCTGCATAGAGCTAAGAACTGCCTTCATTCTTTTCATGAGGCTTGATACGCTCAAATTACACCTAAATAAATGGTTTAAGGCGGTCGATGTCAAATATAATAACCCAACTAGGTTGGGGCCGAATCCCACCGGGAATAGGTGTGAAAGGATTACTCGAGTAGTGTAAAACTTGACTTAAGGCGTAATCCTACTCCATTAGTGTAGAAAGAAAGTGTTGTGATTATGAATTATCAGGAAAACTATTTTGTTATGAGAATGTAATTAATTCAATTAAGGAAACCAAGGTTGTGTCCCCATCAATGGAATGGAATGTTATCGATGTTAATATGATATATTTCTAATGGAA
>AWOL01S0008508.1:71839-86098 GCA_000715115.1 Nicotiana otophora
TCAACACCATCAACCTTAGTACATCATCTGAGACATGATTCTGCTTGTGCATCGCACACACACCCAAAATATTGCTGAGATGTTGTATCGGATCATCATCTGTGGAATTTCGAAAAAACCCCTCTTCCTTGAGTATTAGGATTAGACTATGTTCCACTTTGAATGTGGAAGCATCAACTCGTGGAGGGACAATGGCATTTGTATCCTCAATATACTCATCTATATCCGCAAAAATATTCTCTTCTTTCGGCTCACCCATGTTTACCTAATGACACCAAGCAAAGAAAGCAAAATGTGATGGAATAGAAGAAGACGTAAAGTAAAGAACACACTATTTAATAATTTCAAAACCATATTCCCCAGCAACGACACTAAAATTTATACGCTCCAATTACACCTAAATAAATGGTGCAAGGCGGTCGATGTCAAATATAATAACTCAACTAGGTTGGGGTCGAATCCCATAGGGAATAGGTGTGAAAAGACTACTTGAGTAGTGTAAAAATTGACTTAAGTCATAATCCTACTCCGTTAGTTTAAAAAGAGAGTGTTGTGATTGTGAATTATCAGGAAACAATTTTGTTACGAGAATGTAATTAATTCAATTGAATGTAATGCTATCGGTATTAATATGATATATTTCTAATGGAAGGTCCTTTATATGCAAATGGTTCCTAAATAACTACCCAATAATTAGGTAGTATTTTTTCTTTATGATTTTCCCAAATATAAAAGAGACAAGGTTTAAAGCCTTGAGTTTTTGCTATTCAATGCTACCAAACCCTAACCCACTTTTCCAAGTAAAGATATAGTCAAATGGCATTAGTCAATATTTGCAACCATCAACAATAAATGAAGTGTTAGAAATGAATAAATATCAACCAACCATTATATATATATTCAATTGTAAACACCCATTAACATTACACCCATTAGGGTCCACAACCTTATTAGTTAAAACTAGCTACTCATACTAGAATCCAAGAACAAAGTAATAAATAAAGTCATAAAGCTTACAAAGATGACAAGATTCTCTCTTCAAAAGCTTCCAAAATAATGGTGTATTCAATGCTCTAAGTGTAGCCACTTTTTCAGACAAGATATCCCACAAAACCCCTAGTTATTCTATTTATAATGGGCTAAAGGTTGAGGTCAAAAAGTGACAAAAAGGCCCTGCAGGTCAAGTATGCGATCTCGCAAACAGCCTTCGCGGTCCACATATCTTCCCTTTCCTTTGCAGAGTTGGTTGCCCAGATCTCCAGTGTTCCGTCACATTTCCCTGTAGGTCAAGTATGCGAGAGAATAGAATAACAAAAATTTAGTTCTCGGAATCAACAAATTCGCACGACAGAATACAAAAAGGTGAAATTTTCCTAAGGATTCGACAGCCTCTCGAAGATAAGTACAAACGTCTCCGTACCGATCCACAAGATTCCATTAAACCTAATCATGACTCATGAGACATATGTAACCTAGGCTCTGATACCAACTTGTCACGACCAAAAATATCACACGTCGTGATTGCGCCTATCTCAATACAAGCCGACAACATCAATAACCCACGATTTCCTTTAAGTTTAAAAATATAATATTTAATGTCAATACTAAATTCTCATTAATATCGACATAAAACACTCCCAAAACCCAGTGTCACTGACTACATAAGCATTTATACATTTCAAGTCTGGAAAACACGGTCTATAATAATCTGAGATGTTGTGTCTGTGGAATTTCGAAAAAACCCCTCTTCCTTGAGTATTAGGATTAGACTATGTTCCACTTTGAATGTGGCAGCATCAACTCTTGGAGGGACAATGGCATTTGTATCCTCAATATACTCATCTATATCCGCAAAAATATTCTCTTCTTTCGGCTCACCCATGTTTACCTAATGACACCAAGCAAATAAAGCAAAATGTGATGGAATAGAAGAAGACGTAAAGTAAAGAACACACTATTTAGTAATTTCAAAACCATATTCCCCAGCAATGACACTAAAATTTATACGCTCAAATTACACCTAAATAAATGGTGTAAGGCGGTCGATGGCAAATATAATAACTCAAATAGGTTGGGGTCGCATCCCACAGGGAATAGGTGTGAAAAGGCTACTTGAGTAGTGTAAAAATTGACTTAAGTCATAATCCTACTCCGTTAGTTTAAAAAGAGAGTGTTGTGATTGTGAATTATCAGGAAACTATTTTGTTACGAGAATGTAATTAATTCAATAGAATGTAATGCTATCAGTGTTAATATGATATATTTCTAATGGAAGGTCCTTTGATATGCAAATGGTTCCTAAATGACTACCCAATATTTCCCAATAATTAGGTAGTAGTTTCTCTGTATGATTTTCGAAAATATAAAAGAGTTAAAGTTAAGAACAACAAATATTTGTCAAATAGAACCCACTTATTCCTAAACGATTCTATTAAACAAGGTTTAAAGCATTGAGTTTTTGCTATTTAATTCTACCAAACCCTAACCCACTTTTCCAAGTAAAGATAGAGTATAATGGCATTAGTCAATATTTGCAACCATCAACAATAAATGAAGTGTGAGAAATGAATAGATATCAACCAACCATTATATATATATTCAATGGTAAACACCCATTAACATTACACCCATTTAGGGTCCACAACCTGAGTATTTAAAACTAGCTACTCATACTAGAATCCAAGAACACAGTAATAAATAAAGTCATAAAGCATACAAAGATGACAAGATTCTCTCTTCAAAAGCTTCAAAAATAATGGTGTATTCAATGCTCTAAGTGTAGCCACAGTTTCAGACAAGATGTCCCACAAAACTCCTAGTTTTTCTATTTATAATGGGCTAAAGGTTGAGATCAAAAAGTGACTTAATGCCCTGCAGGTCAAGTATGCGATCTCGCAGATAGCCTTCGCGGTCCACATATCTTCACTTTCCTTCGCAGAGTTGGTTGCCCAGATCTCCAGTGTTCCGTCACATTTCCCTGTAGGTCAAATATGCGAGAGAATAGAATAACAAAAATTTAGTTCTCGGAATCAACAAATTCGCACGACAGAATACAAGAAGGTGAAATTTTCCTAACGGTTGGACAACCTCTCGAAGATAAGTACAGACATCTCCGTACCGATCTACAAGATTCCATTAAACCTGATCAAGACTCGTGAGACCTATGTAACCTAGGCTCTGATACCAACTTATCACGACCAAAAATATCACACGTCATGATTGCGCCTATCTCAATACAAGCCGACAACATCAATAACCCACGATTTCCTTTAAGTTTAAAAATATAATATTTAATGTCAATACTAAATTCTCATTAATATCGACATAAAACACTCCCAAAACCCAGTGTCACTGACTACATAAGCATTTATACATTTAAAGTCTGGAAAACACGGTCTATAATAATCTGAAACCAAATACAATAAACAAAAGGATAGGGAAGGAGAGACAAGGTCTGCGAACCATGGAAGCTGCCTATGAATCTCCGGAAAATCAACTGTGGGAAAGAGTCAACACCCACTACGTCCGGGATCACCTGAATCTGCACATGAAGTGCAGGGTGTAGTATGAGTATAACCAACTCAGTAAGTAACAATAATAAATAAAGAACTGAAATTACTGACAAGCTTCACAGCTAAGTCCAAATACAATACTTCCCAACATAAAAAGGTAGGCATGCTTTCAAGTTCAACATTTAAAACTCCACATCAATTTCATATCAAATTTGACTGAAACAAAAATTATGTCTTTTAGAGTTTTCCAAAACAATGATATATGACAGCTGAAATGCAGCAATAATGGAATCAATGCATCCTCTCAAAGCAATAGTCACTCACTCCTCCCATTCACTCTAACCTCATAGTCATTATTTCCTCATAATCACTCATTCCTCTCAGTCACTCATCACTCGGCACTTATACTCAGTAGGTACTTGCGCTCACTGGGGGCGTGTACAGACTCCGGAGGGGCTCCTTCAGCCCAAGCGCTATAACAAGCCAATCATGGCATAAATCAATGAAACATGTTGCGGCGTGCAACCCGATCCCATAAATATCCTCAAAATTAGGACCTCGACCTCACTCAGTCATCAACCTCGCCAGTCTCTCCGGCTCTCAGAAATCATGATAAGCAGCCCAACAGCAATGATATGATGCATCAATAATGAATAAGAGAGACTAAGGTAAAAATGTGCAAATACAACTGTGACTGAGTGCAAAACATCAATTTAGCAGATAATTCCACAAGTACATGACCTAGGTGGGCCCCAACAGTGTAAACTGCGACTTTTGAGTCGCTTCTGCGAGTTTTCGTCCGCTTATGCGGACCTTTTGCACCTGCGATGCCCACTGCACTTATGCGTGCTCGCACCTGTGAGCCAAATTCCGCAGATGTGATTGCACTAGAAGGCAGAAACTTCAGTTTTTCATCAAAATCCGAATTTGATCCGTTAACGACCCGAAACTCACCCGAGGCCCCCAGGACCTCAACCAAATATACCAACAAGTCCCAAAACATCATACGAACTTTGTCGAGTTTTCAAATCACATCAAACAATGTTAAAAACGCAAATCACACATAGATTCAAGCCTAATGAACTTTGAAAACTTACAAGTTCTACAAACGATGCCGGAAATTATCAAATCACGTCCGATTGACCTCAAATTTTGCACACAAGTCATAAATGACATAACTGAGCTATTCAAATTTCCAAAATCTGATTCCGACAACGATATCAAAAAGTCAACCCCCGGTCAAACTTCCCAATAAGTTCGACTTTTGCCATTTCAAGCCTAATTCTACTACGGACCTCCAAATTATTTTTCAGACACGCTCCTTAGTCCAAAATCACCATACAAGGCTATTGTAATAATAAAAATTCAAATCTAAGGTCGTTTACACGTAAGTCAATATCCAGTCAACTTTTCCTACTTTAGTTTTCAATTATGAGACTAAGTGTCTCATTTCACTCCGAAATCCTTCCGGACCTGAACCAACTAATCCAGTAAGTCATAAAATAACTGTAAAGCATAAATTGAGCAGTAAATGGGGAAAGTGGGTTATAATACTCAAAACAACCTGTCGGGTCGTTACACCTAACCTCGGGTTGAAAGCAGTGACAAACTCGGAAGAAGGTCAATGTCCGATACCAGTAATCAATAATGAGGCAGGATGTGATAATGTCATTAACAATAAATAACTCAAACGGTTTCATATTTAGCTCGATCACAAATACAGGAAACATAAACATGCTTTACAAGGATACAGTTAAAGTCCAAATCTTTCACGGAATCACAAAACTATGAGTTTATCAAAAATGTGATTTTTCCACATGTTCAACAATAGATAAGCCTATTCATTTACTAGTTAGAATAAGGTAAATACATCTACATGCCTACATATCAATATACATGCCAAGTCATCAAATGTCCTATTACCATCTAGCATGAGGAATATGCATCTCTATGCCCATATGTCAAATGTACATGCCAAGTAATAATTTTATAGAGATATAATCAAATACACAATCTTAGGACACTCCAGGTGCCTGACTCAAATACCCCACTTAATCACACACAATCACTCAGCACCGACGGGTGATTGGCATCAATGTCTCTCACCAAAGCATGTGTAATATCAATGTGCATGCGCCCCCTGCTGGCATGTCAAACTCCGGAGGAGCGGATCCATCTAAGCACTAATCAAAATCACATAGCCCAATCACAGGATCTGATGCATGGCCTCAAAATTAGTGGCACCTAGTCAAATGTAGGGCCTATCATATGCGCAACCTCAATATTAGTAAAACTATTGCAGCATAAACAACAATCCAACTTGACTCAAAACACGGCTCTACGACACACATCAGTCAATAATCCATTCAAGTCTCCATATGTCAACATCCACACAGAAACATGATCCAATTATATAACATGCAAGGACACCATAACATGTGAGATAGTGTCACGCCCTGAACCTGGGGGGCGAGACCGGCACCCGGTGCCTCACCTATCCTTGTGTACCAACTTGGGACTAAGGGACTCTGAACATATAATGTCATACTTTGGCCATGGGCCACATTGTAAGATAATTTGCGAACACTGACAAAACATCAATATAAACTCGACCTACAAGGCCGATATAACTACTACAGCCAGCAAACCAACAAAATATACATACAGGGCTTGCAAGCCCAACATACTGCACTAACTAATAGGATATATCTACAAGCCTCTAGTGATGGATGTACTATGATCGGAGCAGGGCCCCGACCTATCCATAACATATATATATACATATATACACAAGATGTACATAAAAGTCTAGACCCGGAAACTCCAAAGGACGCGGAGCTTACCGATCAAGTTCAACTCGGGCAACACCTACTGAGGGGGTCTACTCATTTGTCTGTCTGAACTTGTATGCATGAAATGCAGTATCTCCAGCAAAAGGGACGTCAGTACGAAATAATGTACCGAGTATGTAAGGCAACAGATTAACTGAAAGCTAAAACTGCACTGATAATATAATAACTAAAAGTAATTGGGAGTCAAATATAATCTTATGATATGCTTACCTGCTGATATTGACTCAATTCTCTCAATATAGTAAGTAAAATATATGTCCGGCCCTATAATAACTGATCTGCCATAGTAGGCTCGCTCATAGGTGCTCGGCCATACTAGGCTCTGTATCTCGGCCAACGGGGCTCGCTCATAAGCGTTCGGCCATAATAGGATCGGTATATAACTTACCATCTGATTAGAGGTTCTCCAATAGGGGCCTGCCCATCGATTATAGCTCGATGGTAATGAATATACTGTAATGCTGTATATATAGGCTCTCTACTCTCTTGACTGGAAGAAGACAATACTCAATTAAATATGAAGTCCCGATAAGGAGAATACTGTAATTTATGAGACTAGGATAATGTATATAAATTTGGGAGTATGAACTTCTATTTATGCCTCGTTATTAAACACATGTAATTACGAGCTCATGCCAAAATGAAGGAAGGGCTTAACCTTAACATACCTGAGCCTATGTTCTTGATCAGCCTTCCAACACACGTCAATAGCGAAAACATGTGACGGCGAATCGAAGTAGGGGAAAATCCATATGATATTCTTGAGAAGATTGCACCGTATTTCCTTAGAATCGCAAAATTTCACGTTACAGCTCCAACCATTGTAAATCACGTATACAGTTTCTCTGAAACGTGATGTTGTCTCTTCTAATGTTAAGGGTGGGTAAGAAAACATTAGCTTGCATTGTTAAAGTGAATATATTTGTGCAATTTATGTTCATAAGGCTAAAGAAAATGTTAACCTCGTTATGTACTCTAACAATGTGACACCTTGCTACACCTTATATGAGTCACTTCGTGGCTTTGTTAACCACTTCATAAGCTGCCACGTTGGTGGTAAGATCTATCAAGCTTATCCAACTCAAATTAATTGTTAATTTATTAATCTCCCACTAACCAATAATTAACCAATTACCCACATATTTAAGAATTATCTCAAATTACGTAAAATACTACTTACTTTTAACACACCTTATACACCTTACTATCATGGTCACGTGGTACCTTGTATGGCACTAGTCCATAAATGCCGGGTATTATAGCTCGGACCGTATTTTACCCCAAATTGCCAAACTTCGACGAAACTTATTTTCTTCGATTAGCTTACCCTCTCACCGTCATGAATTTACTTATCACTTATTTGAAATAGCATAATACTTATAAACTCAAAATACATTCCTTCCCAAACTTACGTCGATTAGCCTATGACGAACCTTTAACGTACGAAAATGCGGAATGTAACATCTCATTTTCGAGCTTTCATCAATTTACTTATGGCGTACTTTCATGTACGAACACATGGGGTGTAACATTATTCCCACCTTTGGAACATTCGTCCTCGAATGTTGACTGATGCACTTATCATTATCATAAACTATATCTCTTGCAAAAACTTTAGTACTCTCCTTGTCATCTAGGCAACTGTTCTGTGAATAAATCCAAAGGCCGGGGCATTCCCTCCTTTAGGCCTCTTTCTCACACCACGACTTGTGGTCGAAATTCTTCAAATCTCGTAACTATTGCTACTTTCTATCATGCAGCCTGTACCATTTTTTCCTTGCGTGTGCTCCTATGCAACTCTTTCCCCCAGCATTTTCTCTAGTTTTTAGGCAATATTTAGGCCTCACTTTGTACACATATACAGAGCTTGTAAATATCCCAATGTGATTCACCTTACGTGGGTATTTTAATCCTGTACGATTCATGAAATGTCCCCTTTTGTTTCTTCAAATCATTATTCAATTGAAGGCCCAAACTTCATCCTTCATCTATCACAATTACACTCTCATTCTACTACCAGGGTAGCATTCCATCTCTTCTAAATGCTACTAGTCTTAGACTCCTTAGAGTTCCTTCATGCTATACTGAGCTTTCTATAACTCAGAGAAACCATTATCTCTCTTGATTTCATGGGCTTAATCCTGAGGACTTATACATTTCTTGTCACCTCCTCACTTGCCCTTTCTTATCCTTACTCCTATCATAAAACCTTGTCGCTTTACTATACTTTAGCTTGCGACCTATACGTATCTATTTATGTTACTTGCAACCTCCCTTCAACTTGCTTGCAGCATAGATTTCCTTATGTTATTCTGGAACATCAAGCGAGACATCGCATCGTCTCTAACTCTTCTTTACTCTCTTGGCTAGATCTCTCGGTACCTAGAAATCATAGGCTGGAAGATATGCTACTGACGATGCCGCTATTAGTCCTGGATACTGAATCCCCATGCTTCTAGCCCTCTATCTGAAGTATTGATTACCCAGAACCTTATGCACTTGAGTATCTCATACGTTGTTCGCCTTTGCCTTACTTACCTTAAAATCTCGCATCATATCTGCTATCTCTTTCATGACCTCCCTTCCACGTAGTATAATTCATATTGACAACTTGAAGTTTTATTATACTACATGCACCTCTGGTGCATTCATAATCCGATGGGAGCTTCATACTGACATCTTATGAGGCTGGTACTCTTCTAACTGGCTTTACCGTAGAGCCCTTCTAGAATATGGCAACTGTACTATCTCTCTTGCACCTCTGATATTAAGAGTGACTCTGCAATGTTCTTAATCATGATTTCTATAATTTTCTGGGTCCAATAATTAGACTCCTGATTTACTTAGTTAATGTAAGTATTTAGTTTCCTCTTCCTTCTGATCAACTTTTATGTAGGCTTAAGCGATCCTCTAATCTGTGGCTCATGTTATTAGTTATTACTTTTAGCAATATCCATGATAAGATCCTTTAACAATTCAATCCTTTGTCTATGACCAGCACTCAATTCTTCCTTTTAACTTATACCAGAACCTTCTACAGTTGTATCGCTGTCAACATATATGCTGTATGGATAATACTCCGAACTCTTAAGTGTGTTCATACCGTTACCAACTCTGGAGCATTGATCGAATAATTCCTTTCGTTCCTTCTCAGCTTTCTTTAAACGTAAGATATTACTTTTCCTGGTCTTTCTGCCCCCTTGTTGCGTGCATACTTAGCTTATCTTAGTGCCCACATATATTGGAATTACATATAACTCATATGATCTCGAATATCACTTTTGATTTTTCTCCCCGTTCATTAGCCACGGTAGGTGCCACCTTCTTATGGAGTGCATACAATGTTGTTGTGAGACTGTTGTTACATGGCCATTTCCACTTTAGGTCACTGTTCTTAGGTTGAATACTTCTTACTTATTTGCTCAGCTAGACTTTCATTGTAGTACTTAGGGAGAACTCTCTGATTCTTGCAAGGCTGCGAGCTTATTACATCGTTTATCTGGCAGAATTTTTGATGTTCTTTCTTAATTGTAATTAACCTTACTTACTTACCTTCATGCCCCTGTGCTCGTAGGATTGCTTCTAAGTTGATTTTTTGATTGTCTTCCCAATGGTACTCTCTTTATCTCCGTAACACTCATATGGTACCTTTACTACCCCAACTCCTATCTTAATATTTCTCAAGGTTACGATGTCGTATCTGCGAGACCGAATGCCTCGTGTTGGGGTTGACTATGTTTATCTTGCACGATCTGCTGATTTGTCTATATCCTCTTGTCTATCCATAACTAAGCTTTTCCTGAATCAACTACTGACTACTGGTTGGCCCATTCTCATTCGCATAATCATTCTTGGGTTATTTCTTTTATCTTAGCTGACATCTCACGCTGGCTCCTTATTTATCAAAAACATCCCAGGCTGGAACCCTTACTTCCTCTCCTTAACATCGTGATTGCATAATGTTCTGGAGTCGTAGCATATCTGCAGGATTTGAATAAGTGCAATCTCATTAATTTCTTTTATCGCATTCTTCCTTTACTATTCCATAGTTACTAGAATCACTTAATTCGGACTTAATGTCACATCACTCCATATTCCCCCTTTTAGGGGAGTACTAAGATTTAGTGTTATGATGATCTGCACATAGATATTTTACCTTTTCATCTTTGGCGTCTTTTCATATCATCGATGACCCTTACTTGCCTTGCGGTAATCTTTCTATATCAAGGATAATAAAATTCCTTACTCGCGAGGGTGACACTTAGTGTAACTGGCATATACAGTCCCTTAAGCTTAACCTTGCTCACATTGCTGGCTTTAGGGAAGCGTCTCCCTGAATGACCATTCTCTGAATTTCTTATGAATCTTCTTTTGTTGTCCATTCTATTGTCGCAGGAACGAAATCTGAAATTCTCATGATGTCGACCATTATCGAATCATTCAGTCCCTAATTCATGTTTAGTTTATCTTGTTCACCAATTCATACTGATTTCTTATTACTCTGGGGTCTAAGTTTTCCTTTTGGTAATCGCGTTAGAGTCACGAACGTATTTCTCGAAATGAGGATATGACTTTATGGCCTATACTCTTTTGTTGTCTCAAGGCCTGTCACCTCTTGTCCTTTCCTTCACTTGACCATAAACTCTGTAATACTGTCATCTTTTTGATCTATCATTGTCATCCATGTATCATATATTACTCATAATGCTTTATTGACTCTCTTCTTATTTCCCGCTAACATTTATGTCTATCACTTTATTTTGAAAACTTCAACAAGACATTCTTTTACTTTTAGCTCCCCTTTGCTCTGTCCAGTGGCTCTCCGGGTTGCTCAACGTTCTCGCTTTACTAGAAACGGGAGCCATACTAAGGTAATATTTATCCCTTCTAGGCTTTCAGTGGGCCTATCTTCTGAATTCTTGATCCTGCTAGTATTCACATCTAATTATAATAATCTAGAGTGCACCATCTAGGTGTCTCAGAATGAGATCTATTAGCACGTTTGCTATATCCTTTGAAAATGTCAACTAACGCAAACAATCCATCCACCATTTTGGATCACTCTAACCCCAGCCGGATCCTGATATCCCGTCCTTATTTTAACTACACTTGTTAGCCCTCATAGGGCATAACTGAGGTGGGTGTGGCCAATTATACATACCTCTGTTACTGTTGAAGGTAACTCACAATGCCTATATTTTTCTACCTGAGTCTAAAATACCGATAATCTTCATTAACTAGTACCTAGTACCCTTCTCATCTTGCTCCTTTTACTTGTTGAAGCTTGTATCTACCTTCTGAGTCTCTCATTGCCTGTCACCATAGGGGTCGATATATATTCTTGTCGTAAGGTTCCTTACCGATAAGCTTACACGTCTTAGCACACACATGATCTACTGAAGACCTTACATTTACTCATCATAAGCATCATGCAAAATCTAGTTCCTCTGACTCAACTCTCCCACAACCACATACAATCTCTTACCAACTGTGTTTTGGTTGTTGGTATCGTCTTATTACGAGTAACATAGAGTTTAGGAGTTTGAATTCTTACACCGGAGCTCTACCACACAATCTTGAGTAAGAAGAAAGAGTGACAGTCCTAAATTCTCTGTAGCCTCCTGCTTATAAGTGTGGTGCACGACACACCCATAAACAAGACTCTACTAGACACGGCTTGTAGACTCCCTAGGACAGAACTGCTCTAATTCCACTTTTGTCACGCCCTGAACATAGGAGGCGAGACCGACACTCGGTACCTCACCTATCCTTGTGTACCAACTTGTGACTAAGGGACACTGAACATATAATGTCATACATCGGCCATGGGCCACATTGCAAGACAATTTGCGAGCGCTGACAAAACATCAATATAAATCTGGGCCGACAAGGCTGACATAACTACTACAGCTGGCAAACCAACAAAATATACATACAAGGCTTACAAGCCCAACATACTGCACTAAGTGACAGGATATGTCTACAATCCTCTAGTGTTGGATGTACTATGATCGGAGCAGGGCCCCAACCTATCTATAACATATATATACATATATACATGAGATATACATAAAACTCTAGACCCGACAACTCCAAATGATGCGAAGCTTACTGATCAAGCTAAACTCGGGCAACACCTACTGAGGAGGTCTACTCGCCTGTCTGTCTGAACCTGCACTCATGAAATGCAGCGTCCCCGGCAAAAGGGACTTCAGTACGAAATAATGTACCGAGTATGTAAGGCAATAGATAAACTGAAAGCTGAAACAGAATT
Source organism: Nicotiana otophora (assembly GCA_000715115.1). NCBI lineage: Eukaryota > Viridiplantae > Streptophyta > Magnoliopsida > Solanales > Solanaceae > Nicotiana > Nicotiana otophora. Next base: position 84,478 of record AWOL01S0008508.1, read on the forward strand.
GATAATATAATAACAAAATGTAACTAATAGTCAAAGATAATCTAAAGATATGCTTACCTGTTGATACTGACTCAATTCTCTCAATACAGTAAGTAAAAATAGTTGTTCGGCCCTATAAGACTCGGTATATATATAACTGTTTTGCCATAGTAGGCTCACTCATAGGCGCTCGGCCATAGTAGGCTATGTATCTCGGCCAACTAGGCTCGCTCATAGGAGCTTGGCCACAGTAGGCTCGGTATATAACTTACCATCTGATCAGAGGTTGTCCAATAAAGGCCTACCCATTGATTATAGCTTGATGGTAATGAAAATACTGCAATACTATGACTGAAGAAGACAATACTCAAATAAATGTGAATTCCCGATAAGGAGAATAATGTAATTTATGAGACTAGGATAATGTATATAAATTCAGGAGTATGAACTTCTCATTATGCCTCGTTATCAAACACATGTAATTACGAGATCATGCCAAAATGAAGGAAGGGCTTAGCCTTAACATCCCTAGGCCGATTTTCTTGACGACCCTTCCAATACACGTCAATAGTGACTACATGTGACGGCGAATTGAATTAGGGAAAAATCCATATAATATTCTTGAGAAAGATTGCACCGTACTTCCTTAGAATCGCAAAATCTCACGTTACAGCTCCGACCATTGTAAATCACGTATGCAATATCTCTGAAATATGAGGCTGTCTCTTCTAATCTTGGGGGGGTGGTAAGCAAACATTAGCTTGCATTGTTAAAGTGAATATATTTGTGCAATTCATGTTGAGAAGGCTAAAGAAAATGTTAACCTCGTTATGTACTCTAATAATGTGACACCTTGCTACACCTTATATGAGTCACTTAGTGGCTTTGTTAATATCTATATGGGGTCCATGTGGAAGTATTCATGGACCACAATAGTGTTCAATATATTTTCAAACAAAAGGAGCTAAATCTGAGGCAAAGACGATGTCTTGAGTTACTAATGGATTACAATATCGATATTCTATATGACCCGGGAAAGCCAATGTTGTGGCGGATGCTCTGGATCCCATTCCTCGTTAGTCTCTATCATGTTTACTCCCTCACCCGTGTGATCCGGGAGAGGATTGTTACGAACATTTGGTGTAGCTTCATTTGCCTGTATGACCTTGTTGTCGATCAGTGTCTGAATCTTGTCTTTCAGTGTGTGGCACTCATCAATTATATGTATCTTTATGCCTTAATGATAGGCACATGTCTTGTTCGGGTTAATCCACTGAGTGGAGTTGTCCATAGCAAAGGCAGGGATGGGAGTGACATAACCAGCAGCCTTCAATCTCTCATATAATTGATCTATGGGCTCAGCGATTGGGGTGTATTGTCTAGGTGGTTTGCGGTCGAAGTTTGGTCGTGGTTTTTGGTAATTTTGGCGGGTGGGTGGTGGTGAGTGGTACTATACGGGTTGGGAGTTATAGGCGTGGTAGATGGCAGCATATTGTTGGTATCTGGGGGTGAAGGCTGGTATGTGGGTGGAGGTGTTTGGTATGTAGGTGGGGGTGTTTGGTATGCGAGAGGAGACTTAGGACCCTAGGCCACTATTACGGCTCCCACTTCTTTCTTCTTTGAAATACCTCCTGATTGCAAG
>AWOL01S0008509.1:4663-21604 GCA_000715115.1 Nicotiana otophora
TTTTTGCTTCAAAATGAGCCCCAAAGGCTACTATTCAAGATGGAGTCGGGTAAGAAAATTTTCAAAAATAACCCCCGATGTCAATTATGTGGTGCAATTCCGTGATAGCAGAACAGATACGTGGCCTGCAGAATGGGCATAAAATGGTATGTCAATTCCGTGATGCCATTTTGGGGTAGCAGAATGGTTATGCAGCCAGCAGAATGGTTATGCGACTAGCAAAATGGCCACAAAATAGTTTTCAAATTTTAATTGCTAGGTACTCATTCTGTGGTGATTATGTGGTCAGCGAAACATATTCGTTATAGCATAATGGACCGTATTATTGTTGTTTTTACAAATTCTTCTACCAACTCGGGTTGATCCCGATTACACCAGCTACTTCTTAGGATAGGTGAGGAGCTCAAATTCCCGCTACTCACACTACAAAATAGCGGGATCATATTGATCTGGCTTCGAGTTTTATAATGATCAGCCCATGGTTACAGTTCAGCCCAAGGTCAGGCCAGTTGCGTCAGAGGAGGAGAAGAAGATGTTAGAGATACTCTAGAAGTATCATCTTTCTTATTGCAGTAAGGAGCCTTCTGAGGATGCATAGGGTTTCTTAGACTAGTGTCACTGTATTCTATACACTATGGCATAGTGGAGTTGATCGGGGTCGACCTTACTACTTTCCAACTGATGGGGCTGTCATATTGATGGTGGCAATTTTATGATAAGAGTAGGCCATTTATTGCCGCACCACTTACTTGGGTTCAGTTCATTTATCTCGTTCTGAGGGACTTTATTCTATAAACCCTCAGGTATGCGTTGCGCACCGAGTTCTGACAGTTTCTTCAAGGGACTATGACCGTGATCGAGTATGCTATGAGGTTTACCGAGTTATCTCGTCATGCACATGCTTTTGTTTCCACTGTTAGAGAGAGAGTCTACAGATTTATTGAGGGACTCGGTTATAGCCTCAAATTTTCGATGGAACGGGAGCTAGCGACTAGGACTCTATTCAACCAGGTTTTGGAGATTGGTAGGAGGTTGAAGCGTATTAATGGGTAGAAGAGCGGAGATAGAGAGTCCAACAGGCCTCGGGGTTTTGGAGTATTTAGCAGTTCCCATTGTTAAGCTACAAATTGTCATTGAAGAGGCTTTATCAATCGACCAGTTCAGTCTGCGCTTCAGGTTACAGTGTTCTAGCTAGTAACGGACCTCAAGGTACTCATTTTGGACAACCATCCTCTAGTGCACCTTCTGCACCGGGTTCCTACAAAGGTTATTTTATTTGTCCGAGGCAGACTCAATACCTACATCCATGCCCGCAAATGAGTTGTTTCGAGTATCATTATACAAGTCATATGGTAAGGGATTGTCTCAGACATCGAAGAGGTGGACCTCGTAGGGAATTCAGACTATGGCTACTGCTCTAGTTGCTACTCACTTGCACAACCAGGTAGAGGTAGAGAACATGCGAGTAAAGGATATCCTAGAGGGGGAGGTCAGGTCCATTGTTATGCTTTCCTTGATATGACTGAGGTTGTTGCATTAGATGTTGTCAACCATCAATTTTATTTAATCCGAGTTCCACTTATTTGTATGTGTCATCCTATTTTGCTTCATATTTTGAGTGTCTTGTGATTCTTTGAGTACCCTTATTTATGTATCTATGCATGTTGGGGTTTCTATTATGGCAGACCGTACATATCGCTCTTGTCTGGACACTATCGGGCTATAAGAATAGAGTTGACCTTCTGTCACTCAATATGATAGATTTTGATGTGATTTTGGGTATGGATTGATTGTCACCAAATTACACTATTCATTATTGTCACGCTACTACCGTGACGTTAGCTATGCCGGGGTTGCCTAGGATAGAGTGGAGAGGTGCATTGGGTTATGTACCTAGTAGTGTAGTATCTTTTTCTAAGGGCACAACGGATTGTTGAAAAGGGGTGCTTGGACTACTTAGCCTTTGTAAGGGATGTTAGTGCTGATACTCCTACCGTTGAGTCAATCCTGGTAGTGAACGATTTTCCAGATCTATTTTTAGTAGACCTATCGGGCATACCTCCCGATAAGAATATTGATTTTAGTATTGACCTTGTGTTGGGCACTCAGCCCATCTCTATTCCACCTTATCGCATGGCACCAGTGGAGTTGAAGGAGGTGAAGGAACATCTTGAAGAGAAACAACTCGATAAGGATTTCATCAAACCGAGTGTCTCATCTTGGGGTGCCCCAGTTCTATTTGTGAAGAAGAAAGACGGCTCTATGAGGATGTGTATTGACTACAGGCAGCTGAACAATGTTATGGTTAAGAAAAACTACCTAACACCACGTGTTGATGATTTATTTGGTCAACTGCATAGTGCTAGGATATTCTCAAAGATTGATCTGAGATCGGGCCACCATTAGTTGAGGATTCGGGCGTCGGATAAACCGAATACGGCTTTCAGGACCTGCTATGGTTACTACGAGTTCTTTGTGATGTCTTTCAGGATGACCAATGCCCTAGCAGCTTTTATGCACTCGATGAAAAGAGTGTGTCAGTCGTATCTCGATTCCTTCATCATTGTATTTATTGATGATATACTGTTGTATTCCCACAGCTGAGAGGAGCATGAGTAGTGCTTAAGGATCGTGCTCCAAACTTTGAGCGAGAAGAAGCTAAATTCCAAATTTTATAAGTGCGATTTTTGGCTAGATTGGGTGGCATTCATGGGTCACGTGGGGTCTACTGAGGGGATTAAGGTGGATATGAAGAAGATTAGGGCAGTTCAGAGTTGGCCCCGATATTCTACTGCTCCGTATTGTTCTAGGTTTTGCTAGGTATTATAGTTGTTTTGTTGAAGTGTTTTCATCCATCGTAGCTCCTTTGACCAGATTGACTCAGAATAGGGCCAATTCAGGTGGTGAAACGAGAGTGAGGAGAGCTTTCAGAAGCTTGAGACTACTCTGAATACAACTCCAGTTCTGGTTTTACCTTCAGTATCAGGTTCTTATGCAATATATTGTGAGTTGAAGCCTTACGAGAATAACTACTCGATGCACAATTTTGAGCTAAAAACCATTGTTCATGCGTTTATGCTTTGCAGGCAGTATATTTACGGTATTTTGAGGTGTTCACGGATCACAGGAGACTATAATACTTATTCAAACAAAAAGGATCTACACCTGACGCAACAAAAGTGTAGTTATAGCTACTAAAGGACTATGATATCACCATTATTTATCATCCCTGAAAGGCCAATTTGGTGGCTGGTGCTTTGAGTAGGAAAGCTGAGAGCATGGGGAGTCTTGCTTTTATTCCAGTTGGGGAGCGATCGTTAGCTTTGGATGTTCAAGCTTTGGCCAATAAATTTGCGAGGGCGGACATTTTAGAGCCTAGATGGGTTCTTGCTTGTGTTGTGTCATGATCGTCTTTGTTTGAGTGTATCAAGGCATGCCAGTATGATGATCCCCAGTTTTTTGTCCTTAAGGACACGATGATGCTAAGGAGGTGACTATTAGTGATGATTTGGTATTGAGACTTCAAGGTAGAAATTGTATGCCCAATGTGGATGGGTTGCTGGAGCGAATTCTTGTAGAGGCCTATAGTTTGCGGTATTCCATTCATCCAGGTCCGACGAAGATTTACCATGATTGGAAGCAGCACTGCTGGTGTAGAAGAATGAAGAAAGATATTGTGGAGTATGTGGCTTGCTGTTTGAACTATCAGCAGGTTAAGTGCCAGCATCAGAGACCGGGTAGTTTACATTAGAGGATATTCCAGAGTGGAAGTGGGAGTGTATCACTATAGATTTTGTGGTTTGGCTTCCACGTACCTTGAGAAATTTGATGAAGGTGAGTACGACATTTCATCCTTAGACGGATCGGCGGCTCATGGGACCAATTCATAATACTAGTAGAGTTCCCCTACAACAACAACTATCAATCGAGCATCTAGATGTCTCTGTACGAGGCCTAATATGGGATGCGATGTCTTTCTTCGGTATGTTTGTTTGAGCCGAGGGAGGCTAAGTTGATGGGCACCGATTTGGTCCGTGATGCGTTGGAGAGGGTGAAGTTGGTTCAAAAGCGGCATCATACATCGCAGTCCAAGAAAAAGAGTTATGTTGATATGAGGGCTCATGATGTAGCATTCATGGTGGGTGAGAAGTTTCTACTCAGAGTTTCTCCCATAAAGGGTTTGATGAGGTTTGATAAGAAGGGCAAGTTGAGCCCTCGATATATTGGTCCTTTTGAGATACTTGAGAGAGTGGGTGAGGTGGCCTAAAGACTTGCATTGCCTCCCAGTTTATCGGGAGTTCAGCTGGTTTTTTGTGTTTCCACGCTCCGGGAGTACTATGGAGATTCGTCACATGTGTTAAATTTCAGCTCAGTCCAACTCATCAAGGATTTGACCTATGTTGAGTAGCCGGTGGCTATTTTTGACAGGCAGGTTCGGAAGTTGAGGTCGAAGAACATTGCATCGGTGAAGGTTCAATAAAGAGGTCAAACTGTCGAGGAGGCGACTTGGGAAACCAAGCATGATATTTATTGCAGTTATCCTCATCTTTTTGGCATTTCAAGAATGTCTTTATACTTATTGGAGGATGAACGTTTGTTTAAGAGGGTGAGAATGTAACGACTCGATCGGCTTCCATTTTTCCTTTTTGAAGCTTCCCATATATGTATTTGTGGTTTCGTGACTTGAGGGGATAGTTGGTTGGGTTTCGGGAAGGTTGTGTGTTGATTTGGAATGCTTGGTTCTTAGTTTGGAACCTTAGGTTAAGAGTGTTGACCGAGGTTTGACTATTGTGAAAATGACAACGTAACGGTATTTTAATGGTTCCAATAGGTTCTTATGGTGATTTTGAACTTAGGCGTATACTCGGAATTGGATTTGGAGGTCCCTATGTTAAATTGGCTCCTCTTGCCGAAAGTTGGCAATTTGGAAGCTTAGAAATTTCATAGGTTTGACTATAGGTTGACTTTGTGTCTATCGGGTTCGGATGTTGGTTTCGATATTTGGATTACGTCCGTTTTAGCATTTTTAACTTGTGTGTAATATTAGGTGTCATTCAGAGTTGGTTTGATAGGATTCAAACGCTTGGTTGTGATTTTAGCGATTCTTGAGTTTCATCGTGAATTCTATGTGTTTTGGTGTCCGACTCGTGGTTCTGGATGTTATTTTGGTATTTTGATTTTGTGATAATATCGCGAGCAAGATCATATGATGTTTCTAGACTTGTGTGAATGTTTGGCGTGGAGCCCCGGGGGCTCGGGTGAGTATCAAACGTGTTTTAGATTGGTTTGGACTTGATTCATAATTGCTTGTGTGTTGGTGCTGCAGTTATACCAAATGCGAGCACCAATTCGCATTTTCATATACCCCATTTCCAAAGTAACAATCGCATTTGCAAAGGGGGCAGTGGATGGCAGGCTTTGCAGTTACGAAGCAAGCCTCGCAAATATGAAGTGGGTTGGGCTGGGAGAAGGTCGCTTTTGCGAAGGTGTATTTCATCGCATATGCTAAGTGAGTGTCACTTTTGCAACATTCTCTGAAATTTTGGGGATTGTTTATTATGTTTTGAAAAATAAAAATTTGAGATTTGAGGGTCGAATTGGACTCGGATTTGAAAACCAAACACTTATATGGACTTGTGGTGTTATGGGTAGTCGAGATAATGTTAATGTGCATTCCGTTGTTAATGGCATTCCATTATGACTAGATTTGGCATTCCATTGTTAATGTGCATGCGACGACATAAGAATAGCTAGTGGGGGATAGTTATGAGACATATCGGGGGGTGATTCTTGTTATTGTTTATATGTTGGAACCGAGGGTTGATGTTTTGATCAAATTCTTGTTTTTATTGAATGACTTCCCCTTGTGTTTTATGAGTCGTTCGTGGAATCCAATATGTTATCATATGCCCTGGTCCCATTGATATGTTGCTGGCAAAGGCGTATTTTCTTGCATTGACTTGTTGTTAAACATTCTTGGAGGTGGTTAATATTTGTATTGTTATATTTTCTGTTGTCAGTTTTATTTGATATCTTGCGTATGTTATTTTTACTAGTGAGTGTCTTTACTGTAACCGAGGTTAGTCTTGACACTTACTGGGTATAGATTGTGGTGTACTCATACTACGCTTCTGCATATTTTTGTGCACATTAAGGTATATCGGATCGTGATGGACACTAGAGAGTCGAGCCAGAGCTGCAGAGACTTCAAGGTATACATGTTATTCCCCTCACATGCATTGAAGTCACCTTCTGTTGATTCCTTACTACTGTATATTATATCACAAACAATGTTGTATTTTGAGACTTCTTGTACACACTATGTAGAGCTTATGACTCAGTATTAGCGTGTTTTGGAATTAGACTATCGCATTTCTGTTTTGGTTATGTTATGGTACTTTTTCAGCTTTTATTAATATTTGAGTTGCTATATATCTGTTGATCTTTTTATGTGATAGACTTACCTAGTCTTACAAACTAGGTGCCATTATGACCCTTAAGGTAGGATTTTTGGGTCGTGACACAGCCAAACTAAAACATGAATCCTATATTGCAGTAAATATGATGATATTACTATTTGAGATAAAGGGTGAAAAGAATAACTTATGGTAGGGGTCTCATGAAACAAAGTTATGAATTTTTATAGGGAAAAATAGATGAATACCATAAGGTATGTTACTTGTTAAATTTAATATTTGGGGGTTATATATATGAAATGCATCTGAGTTATGAATATTATAAATAGTAGAAGTTAATGTGGTATGTGTTATGAAAGTATAATTTTAAATTTTAAGGCAAATAAAAGACAACACAGATAAATGGAAATGGTATTCAAGTGTTAAATCTACGTGGGCTATGTTCTAGAAAACTGCTACATTGGGTTCTTAATTACTCCATTGTGTTAAACAACTTAAATGAGAGAAATGAAGGAAAAAATAGTATTAAAAACAGAACAATTACCATAAAGTTACACATTAAACATTTGGGAGTTATGGATATGAAATGGATGGGAGTGATTGATATTATTAAAAGTATAGGTTATGGAGATTAAAAAGTGTGAGTTATAAAAAATATTAATGCAAACTAAATTGAAAGAATGATGAAAAATTCAAAAAACAATTAGAGAAAAAAGATGATTATGCCCTTTTTGCTTAAGAGAGGTGTCACCTCACTTTCCTATTGCTCTCTTACATATAGATAGACAAATTAGCGTGGAAACTATCATACAGGCTATGTTGAATACAACGACATGCTATTACATGATAATAGTTTTTCAAAGAATTATGGAAAGAAATGCCAAGTAATTCAAAGAAATAAGATAACTATCAATTGAATAAGATATTGTTGTACATAGATTAAAGAATTATATGAGAACTTACATTGTACTATAATGAGAGTTTTGCTAGCAAAGAACAGAAAGGGAATAGTCAACAGTAAAACTCTAACGATTAAATATATAAGAGAAGAACATTTGGGAATAATGACTCATAATTACTATGTCGAGGTTAGGGTCGGCACTCACATAGTACATGGGATTGGTTGTACTTGTACTATATTTCTGCACTTCTTGTGCAGATCCCGGAGTTAGCCCTTATGGTGAGTAGCGGAGATTGCTCGGACCTGTTAAATCAGGAGACTAGAGGTAGAATTGCGCAGTGCTTACAGACTTGATGTACATGTGACACCAATTTTTGGGATTAGACTAGATGGTGTTGCTTTCAGATTATTATATTACAAAGTGTTTTAATCTTAATTTCTTAATGTTTTGCCTTTATATTGTTAATTGATTAACCTTTTAGCTAATGTTGGCTTGCCTAGCAAGTGGATGTTAGGTGCCATCACGGCCTCATGGTTGGGATCCTAGGTCGTTAAAAGTTGGTATTGGAGCACAAGGTTGCCTAAGTCTCACGAGCCATGAGCAATATTAGTAGAGACTTGAGTATCGGTCTGGAGACGTGTGTACTTATCTTCTAGATGCTATAAGGCTTTAGGAAATTTTACTTTCTTTCTTTCTCTATTAGAGACTATGTTCTATCGCTGAGTTTGAATCATTATTCACTTATTCTCTCATAGAGGTTAAGGACACGTACGACATCCACAACTGCTTAGGAGCCGGAGCCCGAGGTTGCAACCACTACCAGGGGTAGAGGCCGGGGTTGAGGTAGAACCTGAGGAAGAGGTAGAGCTCAGCCTAGGGCACGTGCAGTGGCACCTATTGTTGAGATCAGATAGAGCAGGATGTTTAAAATCCTGAGATATTGGGCAACATTAGTATAGTGGAGTCCAATAGAGTTGATTTCATAGTGATTCAAATACACGATTTTGCCAAGAGGCGGTGGCTCAATTATATGTTCAGGCAGGCCAGTAGATTCACCTCCTCTCACCTAGGCTCAGCTCTCATATTTGTGTTTGGAGAACTTCATCCCTTTAACTCAGAGAGAGGAGTTCTGCAGTCAGTTTGAGCACCTTTAGCAAGGTTGCATGACCGTTACATAATATTAGACCAAATTTGTAGGTTTATCATGCCATGTAGCTGTCCTAATACCTACTGAAAGGTAGAAGGTATGGAGGTTCATAGATGTCCATACATATGGCATTAGGCTATAGATGGCCATAAAGACCTAGGATGATATTTATTTTACCCTAGTAGTGGAGATCGCCAGGAAGATCGAGCGCATCAGGGGCCAGGCTATGGAGACGACCTCTGATAAGAGACCCCATCATTTTGGAGGATACAGTGATGCCTATCCCAGAGGTAGTTGTTTTGGTGTGGAGGCCATCCTATCAGGACAGTTCAGTCGTCTCTACAGTCACGCATAGTACTTCAGGCAGTCATGGTACTTATGGACCTCGTTCCGAGATGCTAGAATTTAGTGCACCTTTACCTCCCATTAGTGCACAACCAATTCTACGCTATCATGGTGGAAAATTAGTAAGTTGAAGGTTTATCAGACTTATAGGTTTGACCAGGAGTTGATTTTGATGATATGAGGTTCAGATTGTGGTTCCAGAAGTTAGAATAGTTCCGTCGTGTCATTTGGGACTAGAATGTAATATTTGAGGTCATTCCTAGTTTTTTCGGCACATTCAACCTAAGTTTTGAATTTGAAAATTTAGATTAGTTTGTTATGTTCAAATTGAGGTGCGGTTCGTGGTTTTGATGTTGTTTGGTATGATTTGAGGCCTCAAGTAGGTCCATGTTATGTTTTGGGATTATTTGGTGTGTTTGGACAGGGTCCCATGGGCCTCGGGCGTGTTTCAGATTTATTTCGGATCAGTTTGAGTTATGCTGGCATTGTTGAAGATTGTTGAGTCTTGTGTTTTTGCATCTATGGAATTGTGGTCACATGTACAAAGCCGCAGAAGTGGATGATGTTACACAGAAGCGGACTAGGCTGGAGGCAAGTGGAAGACTGCAGATGCAGAAGTTGGAATCTAGAAGCGATTTTATAGAAGCGGTAGGAGGACCGTAGATGTTGTTGGTCGGGGAATAAGCCATTCCTGCATCTTTTATCGATATTCCGCAAATGCGACATTTTGGATCGCAAATCCGAAATCGCTAGACAGTCTATTATATTTTGAGGGTTTGTCATTTTTCATTATTGGGAATTGTGGATCTTGGCTATATGCTATTTTTGGAGGGATTTCACAACGATTGAAGGGGTACGTACACTAATAGATTTTGGTGTTAGATATTAATTATTCATGGATTATTACACCTAGTTTATGTGAATTAAAGGTGGAATTTGGTGGTTTTTGACTATGGTTTTAGAGAGTGGAAATTGACGATTTGAGGTTTGGATTTGGATGAAAGACACATATTTTGACTCGTATTGGAATAGGTGTTCGGGAGTTATGCGTTTTGTCAGGTTCTAGGGTGCGGGCTTAGGGATGACTTTGTATAATTGCATCAAAATCTTAGCTTTACTGTTTGGGGTTGTTTTCTATGGCTTCTATTGATATTACAAAGTTGTTTTGGCTAGATTCGAGCCATCTGGAGGTTGATTCACGCGGGGAGGCTTTCTAGAGTACTGATTTAGCTTGCTTGAGGTAATTATCATACCTAAACATTGTTAAGCCACTAGTTACCTGAGTTATTATTGAACGCTACATGCTATGGGTGGAGCACATATGAGGGGATTGAGCCCATGTGCGTATACCAGGGTATTATCCATGCTCGGGGTAGTGTTTAGGCTATTATATGCCTTAATCGATTGCTAAGCTTTATGTTATCATACTTCTTATGTTGTATTCCCTTCGTGAGAAATTTGGAAGCATGTTAGATATTATTTGTTGATTGATCTCCTATTCAAACGTGTTGGTTTCTATTCTTGTGGCATAGATACATGAACAAACATAGTTAAATAATTACGAGGCATATCCAAATAACGAGCAAAGTATGATGACATATATTAATAAGTGGAACCAGGATCAAATAACACTGAAGCATCCATGCGGCGCACTAAAACAACACATGTGATCATAGCATCAGAAGCAACTACCTCTGGTCTGGCAGGAAATGCATAGAAACGATCCTTAACACCATCTGACTTACCTCTCCCTCTAGGGCGAACTCGTTCCACAAGGCCTCTACCCCGAGATGGCTAGGCAGATGGTGTAGCAACTGGTGCAAGAGTCATAGTCGGGCCTCCCTACTGCACTAGACCTATGTAATAACGGGGTTAATACTCACTTACATGTCCCAACTCTCCACAATCATGGAAACCTCGAACTGGGAATGATTGTGGGGCCTGAATCGGACCGCGGGAACTAGAATAACCACTAGAAGAATCCATTACTAGTGAACCCTAAACTGATGAAGCATGATACGAGCTTTGAGTAGTAAGAGAACTGAAGGAAGATTGAGCTAGACGAGTGTTATATGAACCGTGGCTAGCTAATGAACCACGAGGAACCTGACGAGCCATTTGCCTCGTCCTTAAAGGATGACCTCTGCTATGATGTGATTGACTTCCAGACAAGGTACCACTAAAACCACGGGGCTCTTGCATTTCCCTTCCTCGCGCTCAAGCCTGCGAACCTTTGCCAAGCGCCTGACAATCTTGACCACCTGGTCAAACCTAGCATCCGTCTCAAACTCTCGAGCCAAACTGTAACGTAGACAATAGTTGAGGCCATCAATGAACCTCCTTATCCTCTCTCTCTCTCTAAGTAGGAACCAACCATATTGCATGACAATCCAGATCCACAAATCTCATCTCATACTGAGTCACAGTCATATCCCCCTAGCGTAGCTGCTCAAAATCTCTAAGCAACTCCTCTCTGCGAGTCAGTGGGAAAAACTTCTTGAAAACGAGAACTGAGAACTCATGTCATGTAAGTGGAGCTGCACCAGTTGGCCTACTCAACTCATAAGACTTCCACCATCTGTAGGCTGCCCCTGTCAACTGAATAGTGGTAAATGCAACTCCACTAGTCTCCAAAATACTAGTTGTGAAAAAGTTCCACTGACACCTATTTAGAAAATCCTGAGCAACCTCTAAATCTCCTCAGCTAAATCTGGCACTTTAAGCCTCCTAAACCACTCAAACCTCTTCTGCTCCTTATCGATCAAAGGTGGACCAACCTCGGCCCTAGCAGTAGAAACCTGCTGAACAGGTAATACTCCCAGGTGTCTAATGACCTTGAAATAGCTTCTATAGAGTACGGGTGGCGGGAGTCTGGGCACCTCACGCAGCCTACGAGGTAGCTGGTGCAACTGGAATAAATACCGCCTGAGCCAGGTTCGTGCACATAGTTAGAATTTGGGCTAAGGCCTCCTGAAGGCCAAGAATAACGATTGGCAACACCGATGCCTGAGCTAGTCCCACTAGTTCAACAGTTTCTAAAACTTACACCACATGTGTTGCACTAGCTATAGTACGAGCCACAGCTCTGCCCTACCGTGGCCCGACCTCTCGCGACTCTAACTTGTGGTACTAGTGCCCATCCGCCACATCCGGGTGCATGTGTCCTTATCATCTGTGAGATAATAGAAGAGTAAAGGTTTAGACTTCGGAATTAAAACATCTACAACAAGATTGCAAGAAAGTGAAGTTTCTTAATAGTTTGATAGCCTCTCGAAGATAGATACAGACGTCTTCGTACCAATCCGCAAGACTGTGCTAAACTTGCTTATGACTCGTGAGACCTAAGCAACCTAGTGCTCTGATACCAACTTATATCGACCCAACTCCCACTAGAGCCACTACGGCGCCTAACACTATTTGCTAGGAAAGCCAACAGTCACATAATAAGAACGTGTTTGAATAAACACGATTTAATAAACTCAATTGCTGAAAATATGCTAAATAACTGATGAAAACAACAACAATACGTCTACAACCATCCCAATGATCTGGTGTCGATGAGTGCATGAGCACTACTGAGCATCCAAATACAAGGCCAACATCTACCTCATAGTCTCCCAAAAGTCGATAGCCACGACCCTAAGTTCCCACTTTAGGATATCGTGATGCCACATAGTCGCTAAGACTAGGTAAGCCAACAATACAATGAGAGTTAACAAGATTTGCAGCTTAGATATCAAATTAAACTATTAATCTATCATAATAAAATCCAAACAGAACAACTGTCAAAATTTCCCATAACCTAGTGGCACCAAGTCATAAGCTCTACAATGAGTGCTCTAATAATCTCTAAATACAGTATTGTTTTGAACACTAGATAAGCAGTAATATAGCTAAAAGCACCAGGTGACCCTGAGGCCTTCGAGCATCAAGCAGGCGTGCCTTGAAGTCTCTAAAATAGCTAGTTTGTCACTAGCATTCGGCACGAGCGAATGTACATGGATCTGCACAAAATATGTAGAAGCTTACCATGAGTACACCACAATGGCAACTTGTAAGTATCAAGACTAACCTGTGATAATCACAAATCACAGGTCCTAAATCACGAATCAGAATCACATGGCATCTCGTGCCTACCTTGTCAATCACAACTGCACGGACAACTCACGTACTGCACATACAACACGCACCAATACAATTAATAATAACCTCATATTTGCACGGATAACGTACGTGCCAACAGTAACAATATCTTATATCTGCACTGACAACTCATGTGCCCATAGTCCAGTCCTCACACAGAAAGAGGATATATAAGAATACACGTACATGATCAATGAATAGAGACAAGTAAGATCTGATACACAGAATAGCACATTGGAAACAACACAACCAAAGCCCTTAATATGCATGACTCACACAAGATAGTCACACCACCACACAAATATTATCAATGACAATGCCCCTAGGCCATCACAAGTCATCCCCGACATAGGCCCCTTGTCTCGTCTCGTCGCGTGCGCAATAATAAAGTAAACGCCTGTCTTGTCTCACCACACACACATAATAATTATCCACCCTGTCTCGCCATATGCGCAAACCCAACATATATAGCTCGCCTTGTTATGCTGCATGTGCAAATATCACTAATAACAATAGCACAGACAACTCACATGCAAACACCGTGACAAATCCTCTGAACAATCCCACATGTGCCAAAAAACATACAACACAATATAACTACTCGCACCACGTGTTCCCATATGCCACAACATTCCCTAAATAACAATCCAAATACCATAACCACACATTTCTCACGGCTCAATAACACTGAGAAAACAACTACAACAACAATAACGTGAGAGTACAACAAGTAAGTCAACACAAGAATTACAAAAAGACAATGAAATGGAAGAATAAGATTAACAATGAAATACATAACAAGTAATAATTTCTTCAAATAATAATAACTCAACAATGAGAGAGATAACATGTAACAATGACTCCAGATAAGAATAAATCAACAATGGACGAGAAAACATGTAACAACGACGTCAAATATGAATAAATCAACAATGGAAGAGATAAGATGTAACAATGACTTCAAATAAGAATAACTCAACAATGAGAGAGATAACATGTAAATAATAGAGCTAACAAATTCGCTTAAAGCATATAAGAGTATATTTGGCAATAAAAGATAGAACATGAACTAACAACTTCAAGTAAAGCATGTAAGGGTAAGTTTAATAATTGAGGATATAATATGATAGGGAAACTTCAATAAAATGTACATACGCAACCTAAGGGCCTAACCTATAAAAGTTCCACATATAAGGCCGTGTACAAACTCGTCACCTCGTGTACAAGTCTTCCACGTAATTCTAATAGTTTAATCAACCAATCACATCGGTGCAGTTCCCCCACACAAAATTAGGCGTCTACGGAACCTCTAAGTACAACTGAAGAGTAATATGGAAATGCCGACAACAAGGCTTTGACTATACCTCAACCACAAAGTACATGAGAAACAAAAGATACATGACCTCGAAATGAAGTAGGGCTCACCAAATAAGCTGAAAAGAGTGTACTGCAATCACTGATCAATGCTACCTGCTGTAGAACCACCTACATCCATTAAAGATGTAGCGCCTCCGGCAAAAGAGATACTCAACTCCATACATCATGGATGCAACCTAGTATGACCATTGGATATGTGAGTTCTTAAGAGGCCAACACTCAACTCCATACATCATGGACGGTCTAACTACCGCTTTGTAAAACTTACATTTGAGTATCAGTGGCACTCTTATATCACATAAGACTCAAGATGCTAACCTCCACTTCATCCACCCCACCCCAATACGGTGTGTGACATCCTCGTTAATCTCCCATTACCTCTAGATAACCGACCCAACGTACTAGAATTTGCCACTACTTGGTATGACCTATGATTCAAGTCTCACTTCCATGCCGACTTCCCTCGGCTCAGTGTTGGACTTACACTCCAGGTATTCTATCTTCATCCTGCTCAGCTTGAAACCCTTAGACTCAAGGGCCTGTCTCCAGACCTCTAACCTCTCGTTAACACTGGTTTGCGACTCATCAATCAGAACTATGTCATCGGCGAATAACATACACCATGGAACCTCCCCTTGAATATGGTGCGTTAACACGTCCATCACCAGGGCAAATAAGAATGGGTTGAGCACAGAACCTTGGTGTAACCCCATAACAACTGGAAACTACTTAGAGTCGCCTCCTATAGTCCTAACCAGAGTCTTAACTCCATCATACATGTCCTTAATTACCCAAATATAGGCAGCCAACACGCCTTTTGCCTCTAAGCATCTCCAGAGAATTTCTATAGGAACCTTGTCGTACGCTTTCTCTAAATCAATAAACACCATGTACAGCTACTTCTTCCTCTCCCTGTACAGTTCCACTAACCTCCTAATAAGGTGTATAGCTTCCGTAGTAGAACGACCCGGCATGAACCCGAACTGGTTGTCGAATATAGACACTGTCCTCCTCACCCTCGCTTCAACCACCCTCTCCCAAAACTTCATGGTATGACTCAGTAATTTGATACCCCTATAATTGTTACAAATCTGGATATCACCTTTGTTCTTATACAATGGAACCACCGTACTCCACCTTCACTCTTCCGACATCTTCTTCGTCCTAAAAATAACATTAAACAGTCCAGTCAGCCACTACAAGCTTGCTCTACCCGTACAATTCCAAAATTCAATTGGGATTTCTTATGGCCCACTCGCTCTACCCCTACTCATCGTATGCATAACTCCCATGACCTCCTCAACCTCGATGCGCCTACAGTCCCCAAAGTCACGATGACTCTCGTAATGCTACAGTTCACCTAGCACAATAGCCCAATCTCCTTTTTCATTTTGAAGTTCATAAAAGTAAGTCTGCCATCTCCTCTTAATCTGAGCATCTTCCCTCAATACTCTACCATCGTTGTCCTTGATGCATCTCATTTGGTCCAAATCCCGGGCCTTCCTCTCTCTCGCCGTCGCCTGCCGGAATAACTTCTTTTCTCCACCTTTCCCCCAGCTCCTCGTACATACGGAAAGAGGCTACAGTTTTAGCCTCCGTGACCGCCAGCTTTGCTTCCTTCCTAGCTACCTTATACCACTCCAGGCACGCCATCCTCTCCTCCTTACTTGTGATCCCTACTAATTTTAGGTATGTTGTCTTCTTCGCTTCCACTTTACCTTGGACCACTTCATTCAACCACCAGTCTCTTTTGTGCCTGCCAGAGACGCCCATCGAGGTCCCTAACACTTCTCTCACAGCCTCTCTTACTGTCATCGACCACATAATGATCGCGTCACCACTGTTCCTCCAGGCACCCATAGCTGACAACTGCCCCTCCAACTCCTGGGCTTTATCCTTAGTCAAGGTACCCCACCTGATTCTCGGTCGTTCGCGGTCAAACCTTTTCCTTCTTTTTAACATAATACCAACATCTATCACCAAGAGCCTATGCTATGTCGTGAGTATCTCACCCAGAATAACCTTACAATCCTTACACAACCCTCTGTCACACCTCCTAAGGAGGATATAGTCAATCTGAGTCGTCACCACATCATTTTGGAAAGTAACTAAATGCTTATCCCTCTTCGGAAAGTTAGAGTTCGCAATCACCAATCCAAAAGCCTTAGCGAAGTCCAACAATGAAGTACCTCCTCCGTTCCTCTCCCCAAAATCGAAGCCTCCATGCACCTCGCCATAGGCGCTTGCGGTCGACCCAATATGACCATTGAAATCCCCTCCTATTAATAGTCATTAATCTATCATTCACCCGTCTAACCTCAATAGCCGACTCTCTAAGTTCCCCATCCACCAAGATACCCACTCTATTCTTACCCTTCTGGACTCCAGAGTACCAAAGCTTATACCCGTCCACATCCCTCGCCCTAGACCCTACCCACCTAGTTTCCTGGACACACGATACGTTAACCCTCCTCTTTCAGAGGATCTTTGCCAACTCTATAGACTTACCAGGCAGTGTACCTATGTTCCATGACCCAATTCTCAACATATAGACACCCTTGTTTCCCTTACCTCCCTTGCATGCCTTCCCACTCCCTAACCCCTGCCCCAC
>AWOL01S0008513.1:1062-32466 GCA_000715115.1 Nicotiana otophora
CCGGTATCGCAACCTATTTGTTTTCCCAACCACAATCTATCTTCACCAAATCAATAAGTCTTTTAGGTATCGAGCATATATATCTCGATACCGGCTCACATCGACCAGCAACTGACGAAGGTTTCTCGATTTTAAAGTCAAAATCGATAACACATCCCCCGAGAATGAGGTTTTCGAGGCGTGGTTCCACCACCGATTTCTCACCGGCCGACCGAGATGAGGAAGCAGCCTCTTTCTGAGGAACAATTTTATATATCTTGGCCATGTAAATTCTCAAGAACAAATAAGATGGGAAATTGAAATATTTTGGTGTTTGACGAAGAGCAAGCAAAGAGATTCTTAAAACTGGAAATAGAGAACTTTGGGGAAGGCGAAGAGCTATGAAGATTGGAATGAGAAGAATTAAAGGTAAAGGTTTATTATAATGAAGAAGGGGGGCTATTTATAGATTTGGCAATGTCGGTTCAAAATCAGCAGTGGCCGACCATCGTTTGACGCATATTTAATGCCTTGGTAACTGAACCGACGGGACATTTGTCACATACGTCATAACCAGGCTCGACGCAGACGTCAGTGTGTATCTAGTCAGAGGTTGAAAAAATCATATCGTTTCTCGCCACATTCTTTTCGAGAAACGAGAGGACTATCTGTATACGGTCAAAACCAGTTTTGTCTTTTATGTATTTAGTTGAGATTGGAATATGATGGACCGAGGGTCGTCGTCATAATATCGAGATGAGATCTGAGGCCAGGTTATCGAGCTCAAGATTCAGGTACCGATCAATACCGATCTCGAAGTTAATATCGAGCTCGAGCCAATATTGAACTCGAGTCAATATCAAGCTCGAGATCCAGAGATCGACCAATACCGAAACGGCCAAGATCGAGCTAAGAGACAAAGAGCCATTGTAGCCGCACCGGGGGAGAGAATCTCAGTGAAAATTAAGGAAAAACTAATTAACTAATCTATCATGGGATCCCCACTATGTATTTTGAATTATATCCAAAGTAGGATTCCTCCACTATATGAAGAGTAGCTATAATTTCTCTAAAGGGGGGACATTGATCATTGAGACATCAATACATTCTCGCATCTCAAAGATTATTGATCTTACACAGAAATATAGTAGAGATTATCCTTTTTTTGGGCTTTGGACATTAATTCATCTTGCTTGTTTATAAATTATTCTCTATACAATTTGGTTTTTATTTCATTCCTTTTTACAGTCAATATTCGATATATTGTTTACCTATTTTTCTAATTTGTACCAAGTTATACCACATATCCTTAGAACTACGTATAAATTAAACTCTATCCGTTTTTCGGGTAAACAAGCTTATGGATGATTAGATCAAGGGAAACAAAAATCATAGAATAACCATACAAAAGTCGCAGCAAAGCCTCTGCGCCTATCAAAACTTTTGAATTTACTGTCAATTCAGCTTTTGCTCTGGAAGTATTAAATTCCCCTTATTTTTCTATGCTGCTAAAATTTTAAA
This sequence comes from Nicotiana otophora, assembly GCA_000715115.1. Taxonomy (NCBI): domain Eukaryota; kingdom Viridiplantae; phylum Streptophyta; class Magnoliopsida; order Solanales; family Solanaceae; genus Nicotiana; species Nicotiana otophora. The sequence continues at coordinate 2,563 of AWOL01S0008513.1, forward strand.
TTAATTGGTTGATGATTGGCAGATGCACTAATTTATATTCGACCAGAAAAAACTTATATATAACTCAAATGAAATTCAGGTGTAGCATTAAAGGTGTAAGGTGAAGGGACTATAAGAGGATGGGTGTTGCAGCTAGCTGCATAATAGACTCCAGCGTGAGCACGGATACAATAATTTGCTAAGAAAGAACTCTATCCCCTCTATCTGTGCTTTTGCTGCAGTTGTCAAATTGAAACACATCCTCGTTAGTTTGAGATAGAAATGAGCAACTAAGGGAAGCAAGCATCTAATAAAGAAAAAGAAGGAACAAGAAAAGAGTAAAACAATACCATCTTTTTGCGACAAGCACGTGCTTTACCACGACTTCGGGAGATTTCCATAAACATTAGATGCACATAGATACTCGAAAACAGCACATAGGAGTTTGTTTCTACTTACTTTGATAATGATGTCAACATGGTCACATCCTTCAATATCTTCGACTTCTTCCTTAATTCTCAAAGCTGAAGCCTTCAGAGTGTTGTTGCTGCACGAAAGCACCTTAATCTGTTTCAGGGTTTGAATATATGCAACGCTAGGGGGAATCTCCTCGAGCTCATTACACCATCTTATAACAAGTGTTTCAAGAAGGGGAAAAGATTCCTCTGAGGCATCCCACCCTGAGATACCTAAGCAATCCAGTTTTAACAACTTAAGTTTATGGAACGTGATATCTCCGAGGCACCACTCTTCTGATTGAAGTTCCTTTGACTCGCCCAACCTTGGATTCCTTAATTTGAGATACTCCAAACTTGGTAGTCCCGCAATGAAGGAAATCATGCTTACTACATTATTCTTGTATACTACCAACTTCGTTAATCTTAAAGGCAAGGTGTAACTTGGATACAACTTGGACGAGCGAATGGAAAGGCGAAGTATTTGAAGCTGGGTAAAATTCTCAAAATTGAGACAAATCAGTGCAGAATCGTCATTGCCCCAAAAAGAGCTGTCAAGTTCTTGAAGATTAGGACACCTCCGTGATTAGACATCCGTGATTAAATTTCAACAGTTTTCTGGATGGTTCCGGCCACGTTTATTGGTAGGATTATCTTGCCTTTGGTGGTTTCACATGCCATATTGAATCCGTTTAGAACCAGAGTTGCGAGTATGATCTGGTCCTGCAGGCCAAGCTGTTCTACAACCTTCAATCTGATGATGTTGGCCGAGCTACCTGCATCTTCATCATCGAAGGACAAAGTCCTTATGGGTGCGTAATCTTGAGTTCGAGATCGCTTTTCCCTCACAATCGATGTTTTAGTGCGCTTAAGCACTGGTCTCTGAGAGGTATCGGCGCCACTGATGATCATGTGAATGACGTGCTGTAGTTCTTCTTGCTCGTTTTGCTTGCCGAAATCTCTGTTTTTAAAATGGTTCTTCACCCTATCACTCAAAAATTCCCGAAGGTGCCCTTTATTAAATAAGCGGGCTACTTCCTCTCTTAGTTGCCTGCAATCTTCCGTTTTGTGGCCATGGGTGCCATGATATTTGCACATTTGATTGGGATTCCTTTGGGCAGGATTGATTTGTATGGGTCGAGACCATTTAGTGGCTTTGATGCGTCCGATGGCCGACACGATGGCGGATGCATCAACGCTGAAGTTATATTTTGATAACCGAGGTGCTTCTATAGGATCGACATATTTATCAAGCCACTCTTGCTCATAAGTCCCTGAGAAATTTGGCCTCGATCAATCCTTCGATTATTCCGAACTGTATTGCATGTTGAACCGTTTTTCATCTGATCTGCGATGTACCGTTGATATCGGTCTCTGTTCGACCTTTGTTCTCTGTCGATCTCCATTTGGTTTTTAGTAGCCGTTCTGTTCTGATGTACGGGTCCATACGGAGCTCCCAACTGGTCATCTTCGACCCTAATTTTTGATTGATATCTGTTTTGTATATCTGCCAAAGTTATTGCTGGATACTAGATCAAATTTTGCTTCAGCCGATGTGATGCTGTCAAACTTTGCTCGGTAAACCCTTGGGTGAAAGCTTGTACGGCCCAATCGTCTGTGACCGGTAGCAATTCTATGCGTTCCATTTGAAATCAGGATACGAATTCCCTCAGCATTTCATTACCCCTTTACTTTACTTTGAAGAGGTCTGATTTCCTTGTTGCAACCTTTATGTCACCAACATGTGCCTTTATGAATGAATCTGCTAACATGGCAAAAGAATCGATGGAATTTGGCGGTATATTGTGATACCAGATCATTGCTCCCTTCGAGAGGGTCTCCCCGAACGTTTTCAACAACACGGATTTGATCTTATCATCCTCCAAATTGTTACCCTTGATGGTATATATTTAAGAGGTGACATGTTTGTTAGGATCAGTCGTACCATTAAATTTGGGAATTTCGAGCATACTGAATTTTTTGGGGATTGGTTTTGAGGCCGCACTCGAGGGAAAAAGCTTTTGTATGAAGTTTTTCGAATCCAGCACCTTTATCATTGGTGGAGCTCCTGGGATCTGATCGACGCTAGAATTATAAGTTTCCACTTTTTTATCGTTGGATTCGACTCGCCTTGTGAATTCCTCGAGCAATTTAGCAATTTCGGGAGTAGTCCCCGATTCTTGCTCATTTGACTTCACTATGGCTGGTTCCATTCTGTGGTTGATTTCTCGGGGTGGATTGGGCTCCGGCCTGCTTTGTAGCTGGGTTTGGATTTGCTACAGGGCTATTGCTGCCTGTTAGGCTTGCAACATTTCTGAAATCATACACAAGCTAACACCGTTTTCGTCGACGTTATGAGTATTTTGAACCGAAGATCGAGTTTCGCCATGGATGCTATTCTCGGGTTCAGCATGTAGGTTCGCCTCAATGGCTACATACGAATTGATATCAATTGGCGCTCCGATTCGAGCTCCGACGGTGTTCACAAGTGGTCTTTTAGTATTGGGTGTCAAGTTGTTGTTTTCGTCTTGAAGACCAGCCCCGTTATCGATCGGTGAAGCCATTTGATTGATGGTTATTCGTAGCTAATCCGAAATTCAAGATGTTTTGAGCAATAAATGCAAAGCACAATGGCGTATGTTTTCAGATTTGTATCAAATAACCACTGTTATCCTCGGCCCCACGGTGGGCGCCAAACTGTTTACCCGAAAAATGGATAGAGTTACAACTTAACACAAATTGTAAAGATAAATAGAAATGTAAATATAGATTGCAGAGATTGTGAAATAGATAAGGTTGTAAGGAACAATGAATCTTAGGATTCAACAAATAGAATCAATTTAAGAAATCTGAAAAAACGATTCTTTACTGTAGAAGAGTATAGCGTTTTTATTAGAATGTAAGCCTGAGGAAACACTTGTCTTCCAGAAATGGTAACCAAGCCCTTTTATAGTGGAGGGATTTGGCTCTAAGAATAATAAAATAAACATTCAGTGGGAGACCAATGATAAGTCATCTTTTCCACAATTTCTTCCAAGATTCTCTCTAGTGGGATTGCAACGGCTTTTGTGCATGAGCTCGATTTTTTCTTAGAGCCCTCGATTTTGGTTTGAGCTCGACCTCGACTCGAGCTCTTGATCTTGGTTCAAGCTCAATCTCTCGAATTGATTCGAGGTCAATGTTGGTTGGTCTCTGGATTATAAGCATGATATATCTACTCTGCATCATGGTGCGATTTGGATTCGAGCTTGATAATGATATCAACCCGACACAGATCGGCCTCCCCGGATTCGAGGTTAGTTTGTTCCACCTTCGGGATCTTACTTTGATAGATCATCATTCGAACTCGATCGGACGAGTGAAGGCTGAAATTCGCTTTTGCAATATACTAAAGCTACCTTTCCATTCTTCTGCACTTCTCTTAAGAAATAAGGCTTGATCTTGAAATGTTTTGTCTTCCCATGGAACCCATGATTATTTGCAACAGAAATTGTAGCTTGATTATCAACAAAGATTTCAGTGCTCTTCTTTTGCTCCATATGCAAATCCACCAGCAGTTTCCTAACCCAAAGAGCTTGATTCACAGCTGATGCAGCTGCAACATACTCTTCTTCAGCTGTAGATTGAGAAACTACATCTTGCTTCTTTGAAAGCCAAGAGAATGCACCAGAACCAAAGCTGAAATAATAACCCGAAGTGCTTCTCATACCATCTAAGTAGCCCACCCAATCGCTATCAGAATATCCATGAAATTGAAAGTCTAAGGCTCTTTTGAACATGATGCCTAAATTAACTGCACCTTTGACATATCTAATAACACGTTTAGCTGCTAGAAAATGAATTTCGCTAGCACAATGCATATACCTCAAAAATTAACTCACAAAATGAACAATATCTGGCTTCGTTGCATTCAAGTACATCATGCAACCTATCAAGCTCCTGTAAAGTCCTTCATCAATATTTTCAGCTCAATATTCTTTGCAACACTTCTCATCGTCATAGGCTTGCAATCCTCCACTTTGAACTTTTTCATAATTTATTTAGCATATTTCTGCTGGCATATAATAATCTCATTTTGTTTTTGTTGAACTTCCATCCCAAGGAAGTAGAACATCTCACCAAGGTCTGTCTTCTCAAAGACCTCCTTCATTCCAGTCTTAAACTGACTGATTAAGTATGAACTGGTATCTCTAACTAATAAATCATCAACATATAGAGAGATAATAATTAAATCTGTTTCTTCCTTACGGATATACAGTGTGGACTCACTCAAACTTTTCTGAAAGCCTAAACTGAGAAGATAAGCATCAATCCTACTATACCAAGCTCTTGCTTCAAACCATATGACACCTTCTTCAGTAGATATTCTTTGTCTTCTTTGCCTTTCACAGAAAAACCTTCAGGTTGTTCTACAAAGATTTCTTCTTCAAGGTGACCATTAAGAAAAGCTGATTTCACATCAAGTTGGTGGATCTTCCATCCATGTTGATCTGACAAATCTAGTAGCATCCTCACTATATCCAAGCGAGCAACATGAGCAAAAGTTTCTGAAAAATCCACTCCAAACATTTGCGCATACCCTTTCACAACTAGTCTGTCCTTGTATTTGTTTACGTAACCATCAGGGTTGAGCTTGGATTTGTAAACCCACTTGACTCCAATAGCTTTTGTATGTGATGGTCTATCAACCAGCTCCCATGTGTTGTTCTTTTCTATCATTTTCAGCTCCTCTTGTATTGTAGTCCTCCATTTCTCATCTGTGACAGCTTTTGGAAATCCTACAGGCTCTAAAATAGCAACATTATACCTTTGATATATATCAGAACGTGGTCTTGTGCCTCAGACAAGTTCATCATCAACATCTTCATCTAGAAACTCTAGAGTTTCTATTTTTCACCGTATTTCCAGTTCTAGGCGTCATTCTCAAAGAACTTGACATCCCTTCTAACAATGACTTTGTCATTTTGAGGTTGATAGTTCCTGTAAGCTTTTGAGATACTGTTGTATCCTACAAAAATTCCAAGTTCCACCTTTTTATCTAGCTTATCTCTTTTCACCTGAGGTACATAAGAAAAACAAAGACAACAAAAAATGTTCAGATTTGTTAGGATAGATTTATAACCAAACCAAGCCTCAAAGGGAGTCTTCTTCTGCAACACTTTTGTTAGGCAATCTGTTTAGCAAAAATACTGCAATAGTTGTAGCTTCTTCCCAAAATTGCTTAGGTAACCCTTTTTCATGGAGTAAACACCTTGTCATTTCCATTAAGGTCTAATTTTTCCTCTCAACTACTCCATTTTGTTGAGGAATGTATGCATCAAAACTTGATATATTTGAGGGCTAATGCCCCACAGTATTCGAGGTCGATTGTACAGAGGCCTCGAATACTGTTGTAAGTGCAGCACGATCATTGGTAGTCTCATTAAAAATCTTGCCGAAAAACCCATTTGAGATAAAACCGGTCTAAGGGAAAAAGAGTGCAACGCGTGCTCTCAGGCGAAAGATCCATCTTAGCTCTTGTTCGGACTTCTGCAGGGTTCAGTTTTGTAATGTAAATGAATATGGAAGGGTCGTACCTTAGCAGTAGTATCGTTTTAGATGTGACACATTCCAATTTATTGATAGATGTTTGCCATTTATAATGCCGAGCCTGTATGATCCATTTCTGACGTTCTCGAGAAAGTGATATGGTCCTTCCCAATTTGGTCCTAGTTTTCCTTCATTCGAATTTCGGGTATTGATGGTGAATTTCCTTAATACTAAGTCCCCAGGCTTGAAATGGCAGAGCTTGGTTCTTCGATAATAATATCTTTCGATTCACTACTTTTGGGCGGCCAATTGAACGAGAGCAGCTTCTCGTCTTTCGTCCGATAATTCGAGGCTGGTATTCATAGCGTCGTTATTTGATTCTTCCATCGTGAATCAAAATCTGGTACTGGGTTCACCGACTTCGATTGGTATTAATGCTTCGGACCCATATACTAAGGAGAATGGGGTCACCCCCGTACTAGATTTTGACGTTGGCCGGTATGCCGAAATGACTTCGGGCAGGATTTCTCTTCACTTTCCTTTAGCGTCGTTCAACCTCTTCTTTAGGTTATGAATGATAGTTTTGTTCGTTGATTCGGCCTGTCCGTTCCTATTGGGGTGGTATGGTGTTGATAATATCCTTCTTATTTTGTGATCTTCGAAGAATTTTATTACTTTTCCGCCAATGAATTGTTTCCCATTGTCACATACTATTTCGGTGGGTATTCCGAATCGGCATACGATATGATCCCGGATAAAGTCTATAACTTCTTTCTCTCTTATTTTCTCGAACGCCTGCGCTCCAACCCATTTAGAAAAATAGTCAGTCATAAATAAAATGAATCGGGCTTTACCTGGGGTGGATGGCAGAGGGCCGACGATATCCATTCCCCATTTCATGAACGACCATGGGGATAGGACTGAGTGAAGTTTCTCTCCGGGTTGATGGATCATTGGCGCAAACCTTTGACATTTGTCACATTTTCGAACAAATTCCTTTGCATCTTTGCCCATATTACTCCAATAATACCCTGCTCTGATTATTTTTTGAACTAATGTATCGGCACCAGAGTGATTCCCACAATTGCCCTAGTGCACGTCCCATAGGATATAATCGGCATCTCCCGGACCCAAGCATACTGCCAACGGTCCGTCGAATGTCCTTCAATATAGCGTCCCATCCGAAGCCAACGTGAATCGAGCAGCTTTAGTCCGTAGGGCCCTAGAATCTTTAGGGTCCGTTGGGAGCTTTCCGCTCTTTAATTATTCAATATACTTATTTCTCCAATCCCAGGTTAAGCTTGTAGAATTTATCTCGGTGTGACCTTCGATTACTGATCTTGAGAATTGAACGACACTCCCCGAGCTCAAGTCATCTTCCTCGACCAATGATCCCAAATTTGCAAGTGCATCAGCCTCACTGTTTTGCTCTCATGGAATATGCTGTAAAGTCCATTGTTTGAAATGGTGCAAAGTGACAAATAGTTTATCCAAATACCGTTGCATTCTACCCTCTCGAACTTTGAAGGTTTTGTTTACTTGACTTACCACCAGCAAGGAGTCACATTTGTCTTCAATGACTTCTACTCCCAAGTTTTTAGCTAACTCGAGACCCGCAATTATGGCCTCATACTCGGCCTCGTTGTTGGTCAACCTGGTAGTTTTAATAGATTGCCTAATAGTGTTACCTGTGGGTGGTTTCAAAACTATGCCTAGCCCACACCCCTTCACGTTCGAAGCCCCGTCCGTAAAAAGGATCCATACCTTCGATGATGTACCCGATTTCAACAGGAATTCTCTTTTGACTTCGGGTACGAGGGTTGGCGTAAAATTGGCCATGCAGTTCGCTAAAATTTGAGACTTGATGGCCGTACGGGGTTGATATTCGATATCCTACCCACTGAGTATGACGGCCTATTTGGCCAATCGACCTGATAGTTCGGGCTTGTACAAAATATTACAAAGCGGGTAAGTGGTTAATACGGATATGGGGTGACATTGAAAGTACGATCTTAACTTTCTAGAGGCACTTATAAGTGCAAGTGCCAATTTCTATAGGTGTGGATATCTAGTATCTGCTTCTCCTAAGGTCCGACTTATATAATAAACGGAAAATTGCGTACCTTGCTCTTCTCGAACTAGGACACCGCTTACGACGATTTCTGATACTGCCAAGTACAAGCAAAGTTTTTTGTCTGTTTTTGGAGTGTGAAGTAATGGTGGGATGAATAGATATCGTTTTAGTTCCTATAATGCTTGTTGGCATTCCGGGGTCCAAGCGAAATCGTTCTTTTTGAGTAGAGAGCAATATTTGTGACTTCGATCTGATGATCTCGAAATGAATCGGCCTAAGGCTGCAATCCGTCTCGTTAGCCTTTGTACAACTTTCACGCTGTCCACGAGGTGATGTCTTCGATGGCCTTGATTTTATTGGGGTTAATCTCGATTCCCCGATTTGACACCATGAAGCCGAGGAACTTGCCCGAACTGACCCCAAAAGCACATTTTTCGGGGTTGAGCTTCATGTTGTTTTTCCTCAAAATCTCAAACGTTTACTGCAAATGGGTCAAATGGTCCTCTGTGCGTAGGGACTTAACTAGCATGTCATCAATATAAACTTCCATTTATTTACCTATTTGTTCTTCGAACATTTTATTTACTAGGCATTGGTAAGTAGCCCCTCCATTTTTTATCCCCGAAGGGCATCACATTATAACAATATGTTCCATATTTGGTGACAAACAAAGTCTTTTCCTGGTCCTCTAGGTTTATCTGGATTTGATTATACCCGGAATAAGCATAGAGAAAAGTGAGGATCTCGTGGCCGGTCGTGGCATCGATCATGCGATCGATGATGGGTAGCGGAAAGGAATCTTTGGGGCATGCTTTGTTCAAATCCTTATAGTCCACACACATTCCAAGTTTGTTCCCTTTTTTAGGCACTACAACTACATTGGCTAATCATTCGGGATATTTCACCTCCCGAATGGACCCTATCATGAGAAGTTTGGTTACCTCGTCCTTTACTTTTCCTCGGACTGGAGTCTACTCTTTTGCTTCACCGGTCTGAACCTAGGGTCCAAGCTTAGCCGATGCGTCATTATGTTCGGTGGGATCACTATTATATCTAAATGGGACCAGGCAAAACAATCAATGTTATCGATAAGAAATTGAACAAGTTTCTTCCTGAGTTCGTGGCTCAACCCCATTCCCAAGTATACCTTTCGCTCATGCCAGTGCTTGATTAGTGTGACTTGCTCTAGTTCCTCAATTGTTGATTTGGTGGCATCAAAGTCGTTCGGAATCATGAAATATCGAGGTACCCTTTGATCATCATCTTCTTCGATCTTCTGGTTATTTGGCTGGGTTGAAGCCGACATTTGTGATTGCTATTTGGTGTCCCATTCTCTTTCTGAGCCCAATCCCTTTATCGGCGAAGGTGAGGATATTGATTTCGCTTCCTCGACGATGAACATTTCTTATGTGGCTGGTTGTTCTCCATACACTGTTTTGACACCTCTCGATGTTGGGAATTGGAGAACCTGGTGTAGGGTCGAAGGTACGACTCTCATGTTGTGGATCCATGGCCTTCCGAAAAGGGCATTGTATCTCATGTCACCTTCGATCATGTGAAACTTCATTTCCTGGATGGTTCCAGCCATGTTTATTGGTAGGATTATCTCGCCTTTGGTGGTTTCACATGCCATATTGAATATGTTTAGAACCAGAGTTGCGAGTACGATCTGGTCCTGCAGGCCGAGCTATTCTACGACCTTCAATCTGATGATGTTGGCCGAGCTACCTGGATCGATTAACACACGCTTAATTTTAGTTGTATTCATTAGTACGGATATTACCAGTGCATCATTATGAGGTTGGATGACTCCTTATGCATCTTCATCATCGAAGGACATAGTCCGTATGGGTGCGTATTCTTGAGTTCGAGATCGCTTTTCAATTGTTTTAGTGCATTTACGCACTGGTCCCTGAGTGGTATAGGAGCCGCTGATAATCATGTGAATGACGTGCTGCAGTTCTTCTTGCTCATTTTGCTTGCCGAAATCCCTGTTTTTAAAATGGTTCTCCGCCCTATCACTCAGAAATTCCCGAAGGTGCCCTTTGTTAAATAAGCAGGCTACTTCCTCTCTTAGTTGCCTGCAATCTTCCGTTCTGTGGCCATGGGTGCCATGATATTCACATATTTGATTGGGATTCCTTTGGGCAGGATCGGTCTGCATGGGTCGAGGCCATTTAGTGTCTTTGATGCGTCTGATGGCTGACACGATGGCGGATGCATCAACGTTGAAGTTATATTATGATAACCGAGGTTCTTCTATAGGATCGACATATTTATCAAAGCCGCTCTTGCTCATAAGTCCCCGAGAATTTTGCCCTCGATCAATCCCTCGATTGTTCCGAACTGTATTATATGTTGAACCGTTGTTCATCCGATCTGTGACATACGGTTGATATCGGTCTCTGTTCAACTTTTGTTCTCTGTCGATCTCCCTTTGGTTTTTAGTAGCTGTCCTGTTCTGATGCACGGGTCCATACGGAGCTCCCAACTGGTCATCTTCGACCCTAATTTTTGATTGATATCGGTTTTGTATATCTGCCCAAATTATTTCTGGATACTCGATCAAATTTTTCTTCAACCAACATGATGATGTCAAATATTGCTCGCTCAACCCTTGGGTGAAAGCTTGTATGGCCCAATCATCTGTGACCGGTGGCAATTCCATGCGTTCCATTTGAAATCAGGATACGAATTCCCTCAACATTTCATTACCCCTTTGCTTTACTTTGAAGAGGTCTGATTTCCTTGTTGCAACCTTTATGTAACCAGCATGTGCCTTTACGAACGAATCTGCTAACATGGCAAAAGAATCGATGGAATTTGGCGGTATATTGTGATACCAGATCATTGCTCCCTTCGAGAGGGTCTCCCCGAACTTTTTCAACAACACGGATTCGATCTCATCGTCCTCCAAATCGTTACCCTTGATGGCACATGTGTAAGAGGTGACGTGTTCGTTAGGATCGGTCGTACCGTTATATTTGGGAATTTCGGGCATACAGAATTTTTGGGGGATTGGTTTTGGGGCCGCACTCGAGGGAAAAGGCTTCTGTATGAATTTTTTAGAATCCAACCCCTTTATCATTGGTGGAGCTCCCGGGATCTGATCGAACCTAGAATTATAATTTTCCACCTTTTTATCATTGGCTTCGACTCGCCTTGTGAGTTCCTCAAGCAATTTAGCAATTTCGGGAGTAGTCCCCGCTTCTTGCTCATTTAACTTCACTATGGCTGGTTCCGTTCTGTGGGTGATTCTGGGGGTGGATTGGGCCCCGACCTGCTATGTAGCTGGGTTTGGCTTTGCAACTAGGCTATTGCTACATGTTGGGCTTGTAACATTTCTAAAATCATACGCAAGCTAACACCATTGTCGTCGATGTTATGAGTATCACAAATCGCATACCGAGTTCCGCCATGGATGTTATTCTCAGGTTCAGCATGTAGGTTCACCTCAATGGCTACATGTGAATTGATATCAATTGGTGCTCCGATTCGAGCTCCAACGGTGTTCATAAGTGGTCTTTCAGTACTGGGTGTCAAGTTGTTGTTTTCGTCTTGAAGACCGGCCCCGTTATCGATCAGTGAAGCCATTTGATTGATGGTTATTCATAGCTGATCCGAAATTCAAGATGTTTTCGGAAATAAACGCAAAGCACAATGGCGTGTGTTTTTAGATTTGTATCAAATAACCACTATTATCCTCGTCCCCACGGTGGGCGCCAAATTGTTTACCTGAAAAATGGATAGAGTTGATATTATACATAGTTTCAAGGATATGTGGCGTAACTTTAACACAAATTGTAAGGATAAATAGAAATGTAAATATGGATTGCAGAGAATGCGAAATAGATGGGGTTGTAAGGAACAATGAATCTTAGGATTGAACAAATAGAATCAATCTAAGAAATCTGAAAGAACGATTCTTTACTGTAGAAGAGTATAGCGTTTTTATTAGAATGTAAGCGTAAGGAAAAACTTGTCTTCCAGAAATGGTAACCAAGCCCTTTTATAGTGGAGGGATTTGGCTCTAAGAATAATAAAATAAACATTCAGTGGGAGACCCATGATAAGTCAGCTTTTCCACAATTTCTGCCACGATTCTCTCTAATGGGATTGCAACGGCTTTTGTCTGTGAGATTGATTTTGCTTAGAGCCCTCGATTTTGGTTTGAGCTCGATCTCGACTCGAGCTCTTGATCTTGGTTCAAGCCCGATCTTGGCTCGTTCTCTCGAATTGATTCGAGGTCAATATTTGTTGGTCTCCGGATTATAAGCATGATAGATCTACTATGCATCATGGTTCGATTTGGATTCGATCATGATAATGATATCGAACCCGACACAGATCGACCTCCCCGGGTTCGAGGTTAATTTGTTCCACCTTTGGGATCTTACTACGATAGATCATCGTTCGAACTCGATCGGACGAGCGAAGGCCAAAATCTATTTTGACCGTATACATATAGTCCCCTCGTTTCTCAAAAAGAATGTGGTGAGAAATGATATGATTTTTAACTGCTCGATCGGATTATAACCTGACGTTTCCATCGGGTTCGACCATGACGTATCTGGTAGCTGTCCCGTCGGTTTAGTCTTTCAAGGTATTTAATGCTTGTCAAGAGGTGGTCAGCCACCGCTGATACTGAGCCGCCATCGCTTGAACTTATAAATAACCCTTTCTTTTATCTTTTACCACTTTCACATCTTCTATCTTCCAAATTCCCCAAGTCCTTCTTCGTACTCTCCAACTTACCAGTAAATCTGTGATTTCTTTCTGGAAAAGCCCCTCTTCACTTCTACCAAATCTTTATCATTTTTCTCTATTCCTTACTTCTGAACTCGAAAATGGCGAAAACGTCACAAGCCTTCCCTCAGAAAGAGAAAGCTTCATCTTCACAGTGTGCCGCCAATTATACACCGGCAGAACCACGACCTGAGGAGTGTGTTCCCGGGGGCGTGCATCCTTACTTCTGATTTCAAGGTCGATAAAGGCTCATCGGTCCCTGGTCGATGTGAACCCGTGTCGAGGTATATATATTTGATAACCGAGAAATACCTCCAACAACTAAAGAAAGATTGCAATTGGTATAGAAAAGAAATAATGATTCCTTCTTCTGACGAAGATATCACTTCGCACATGAGAGAGTTTTTGAATGTGTATTCTTATCCTTTCACGTTGGGTCCCCTCGATTCTGTTATCATTGATTTCTGTCGTCAACACCAAATAACCCTAGACCAGGTCCATCCTTCCTTTTGGCGAATCGTTATCCTGATCCGATATTTCGTGAGCAAAATCGAGGGGATGTCGTTCACCTTCGACCATCTTATCCGATTATACCGTCCTTAACTTTTTCGAGGAGAGTTAATAAAATTTCAGCGTCGGGCTACCAAGGCTATGTTCTCGAGTATTGACGAGGACATGGATCAGGGTTGGATGGGCAGGTTCGTTCGAGTAAGGACTTCGGACCTGATTCTGACTAAAGAGATGCCCTTTCCCGAGGAGTGGAATATGAAACGTAAGTGTGATCCTGCTGTTACTTCTACTTTGTTCTTTCATTTCTTCTCTCATCGATACTCCTCTTTTTGTGATATAGCGGTTCCCTGAATGCCCGGAGCAGTTGCCGATCTCAAGAACTAGGTACGAGCTCTTGTTTCGACCTCCACATACGCCGAACGCTCATGGCGTGATTTGTCAAAGGGTCGGTGGGAGGCCAAAAATCATGGTAAGCCCATTTCTCGTACTCGTTGATGATTCGAACGAGGTGATTTTCAAAACATTTTATTAAGGTTTTCCATTTGAAGGTTTGGGTAAAGACGCGGCTTTGAGGCCCTTTGTTCAACGAGAAAGAAATTTCGGCCTCTGTCCCAAAGTCGGTGAAGGAAAATAAAAGGAAAAGAGCCTCCGTTCCCGAAGATCCAAAACCAAAGAGCCTCCGTCCTCCGTTCCCATTTGATTGATGGTTATTCGTAGCTGATCCGAAATTCAAGATATTTTTGAAAGTAAACGCAAAGCACAATGACGTGTTTTTTCAGATTTGTATCAAATAACCACTGTTATCCTCGGCCCCACGGTGGGCGCCAAACTATTTACCTGAAAAATAGATAGAGTTGAATTTATACGTAGTTCCGAGGATATGTAGCATAACTTAGTACAAATTGTAAGGATAAATAGAAATATAAATATGGATTGTAGAGAATGCGAAATAGATAAGGCTGTAAGGAACAATGAATCTTAGGGTTCAACCAATAGAATCAATCTAATAAATCTAAAAGAACAATTCTTTACTGTAGAATAGTATAGCGTTTTTTTACTATGTAAGCCTGAGAAAAAACTTGTCTTCCAGAAATAGTAACCAAGTCCTTTTATAGTGGAGGGATTTGGCTCTAAGCATAATAAAATAAACATTCAGTGGGAGACCCATGATAAGTCAGCTTTTCCGCAATTTCTTCCAAGATTCCCTCTAGTGGGATTGCAATGGCTTTTGTCTGTGAGCTCGATTTTGCTTAGAGCCCTCGATTTTAGTTTGAGCTCGACCTCGACTCGAGCTCTTGATCTTGGTTCAAGCCTGATCCTGGCTCGATCTCTAGAATTGATTCAAGGTCAATGTTGGTCGGTCTCCGGATTATAAGCATGATAGATCTACTCTGCATCATGGTTCGATTTGGATTCGAGCTTGATAATGATATCGAACCCAACATAGATCGGCCTCTCCGGGTTCAAGGTTAGTTTGTTCTACCTTCAGGATCTTACTTCGATAGATCATCATTCGAACTCGATCGGACGAGCGAAGGCCAAAACCTATTTCGACCGTATGCAAATTTATAATTGGAAAGCTCTAAAGAAAAGCAGAAAAATTAGCTGCAGATTATCCCTAACAGTATATCCTAACAAATAGCAACAAAAAGATAATATACTGCTACAATTACAGGCTTATTTATCTCAACAACTTCCTTGCTTTGAGCATATTTTGAACTTCAGCAATTATGCAAAATTTTCAGCTGTTGAGGCAGTAATTTCAATACTCCTCCTTGATTCAAGATCAACAACACCAAGTTTTTCTATAAGAAATTCAAATTTGGATCTAGGTAGAGCATTAGTTAAAATATCAGTGAATTGAAATTCGCTTTCGCAATATAATGAAGCTACCTCTCCATTCTTCTGCACTTCTCTTAAGAAATAAGGCTTGATCTTGAAATGTTTTGTCTTCCCATAGAATCCATGATTATTTGCAACAGAAATTGCAGCTTGATTATCAACAAAGATTTCGGTGCTCTTCTTTTTCTCCATATACAAATCCGCCAGCAGTTTCCTAACCCAAAGAGCTTGATTCATAGCTGATGCAGCTGCAACATACTCTGCTTCAGCTGTAGATTGAGAAACAACATCTTACTTCTTTAAAAACCAAGAGAATGCACCAGAACCAAAGCTGAAACAATAACCCGAAGTGCTTCTCATACCATCTAAGCAACCTGCCCAATCGCTATCAGAATATCCATGAAACTGAAAGTCTAAGGCTCTTTTGAACATGATGCCAAAATTAACAGCACCTTTGACATATCTAATAACATGTTTAGCTGCTAGAAAATGAATTTCGCTGGCACAATGCATATACCTCAAAAATAAACTCACAAAATGAACAATATCTGGCTTCGTTGCATTCAAGTACATCAGGCAACCTATCAAGCTCCTGTAAAGTCCTTCATTAATCTTTTCAGCTCCATCTTCTTTGCAAAACTTCTCGTCCTCATAGGCTTGCAATCCTCCATTTTGAACTTTTTCATAATTTATTTGGCATATTTCTGCTGGCATATAAAAATCTCATTTGTTTTTGCTGAACTTCCATCCCAAGGAAGTAGAACATCTCACCAAGGTATGTCATCTCAAAGACCTCCTTCATTTCAGTCTTAAACTGACTGATTAAGTATGAACTGGTACCTGTAACTAATAAATCATCAACATATAGAGAGATAATAATTAAATCTGTTTTTTTCTTCCGGATATATATATACAGTGTGGACTCACTCAAACTTTTCTGAAATCCTAAATTGAGAAAATGAGCATCAATCCTACTATACCAAGCTCTTGCTTCAAACCATATAACACCTTCTTTAGTAGATATACCTTGTCTTCTTTGCCTTTCACAAAAAAACCTTCAGGTTGTTCTACAAAGATGTCTTCTTCAAGGTGACCATTAAGGAAAGCTGATTTCACATCAAGTTGGTGGATCTTCCATCCATGTTGATCTGACAAAGCTAGTAGCATTCTCACTATATCCAAGCGAGCAACATGAGCAAAAGTTTCTGACAAATCCACTCCAAACATTTACGTATACCCTTTCACAACTAGTACGTCCTTGTATTTGTTCACGGAACCATCAGGGTTGAGCTTGGCTTTGTAAACCCACTTGACTCCAATAGCTTTCTTGTGTGATGGTCTATCAACCAGCTTCCATGTGTTGTTCTTTTCTATCATTTTCAGCTCCTCCTGTATTGTAGTCCTCCATTTCCCATCTTTGACAGCTTCTGGAAATCCTATAGGCTCTAAAATAGCAACATTACACCTTTGATATATATCAGAATGTGGTCTTGTGCCTCGGACAAGTTCATCATCAACATCTTCATCTAGAAACTCTAGAGTTTCTAGTTTTCACCGTCTTTCCAGTTCTAGGTGTCATTCTCAAAGAACTTGACATCCCTGCTAACAATGACTTTGTCATTTTGAGGTTGATAGATCCTGTAAGCTTTTGAGATACTGTTGTATCCTACAAACATTCCAAGTTCCACCTTTTTATCTAGCTTATCTCTTTTCACCTGAGGTACATAAGAAAAAAAAAGACAACCAAAAATGTTCAGATTTGTTAGCATATTTTATAACCAAACCAAGACTCCAAGGGAGTCTTCTTCTGCAACGCTTTGGTTAGGCAATCTGTTTAGCAAAAATACTGCAGTATTTGCAGCTTCTGCCCAAAATTGCTTAGGTAACCCTTTTTCATGTAGTAAACACCTTGTCATTTCCATTAAGGTCTAATTTTTCCTCTCAACTACTCCATTTTGTTGAGGAATGTATGATGTCATTAGCTGATGCTCAATTTCTGCTTCATTACAAAACTTGCTAAACTTTTCTGAAGTATACTCAGTTTCATTATTTGTTCTTACCATCTAAATTTTGCAGCCACTCTGATTTTCCACCAAAGCCTTATATTTCCAAAATACTCCAGCAACCTCAGATTTAAAATTTAAGAAATTAATCCAACAATATCTGGTGCAATCATCAATAAAGGCAATGTAGTATTTACTGCCCTTCAAAGATGGTATTTATTGAGGTTCACTTACATGTGTGTGAATACGTTGCAGCTTCTTGTTTTGCCCTCAAAGATGACTTCTGAAAAAGAAGCCTAGTTTGTTTTACATACTGGCAAGCTTCACAAGCAGGTAGATTTTTCTGAATGCTAAGAAGACCTTCTACTAGGTAATTTTCTTTCATGAAAAGTATTGCATCATGATGGAAATGCCCAAGTCTTTTATGCCATAGTTCTGAGTTATTGGCTAACTGGACAGTTGCGTCCTTGATCAGATACGCTTTATCTTCAACAATAACTTAAAACCATTTTCAAGTGGGTAGCCAACACTTAAGAGGTTTCGATCAAGATCGGGAACAAAAAGAACATCAGTTATAAGTTTCAAACCTGTAAGGCTTTCATTTGCGACAGTTCCTCTGCCTTTTGCATCGAGTAATTCTCCATTTCCAATCCTGTTTACTAATAATAGAGCGATCTAGCTCTTGAAAGAGCTCTTGATCATTGGTCATATGATTTGTGCACCCGCTATCAATTAACCAGCTTTCAGAATAGTTGTTGCTAGCAAAACAAGTTGTTACAAATAACTGTTCTTCTTGATGTTGATTTGCAGCGGCCTTGGCTTTCTCTTGTTGTGGTTGTGACTTGCATACCCTCTCAACATGGCCTAGTTTACCACATTGTTTGCACTTGACATCTGGTCTCCACCAATATATTTGTTGAGGATTATTTGTCTTTTTGCAATGAGGGCAGGGTGGATGATCTCCTCCCTGATTGTTATTGTTATTGCTTTGCATTTGCTTCTAATTCTTCTTTCTGCCTTTGTTTGAATCATTGTTCTGTGATTTAGCTTGAAAAGCTCATTCGACAGAACTTTCCTTCCTCATTATTCTCCTTTGCTCCAGTGCCTGCAAAGCTTTTACAAATTCTGTCAAGGTGATACTTGATAGATCTTTGGAATTCTCTAAAGAAGAGATCGAGGCTTCATATTTCTCAAGAAGTGTTACAAGAATTCTTTGAACAATTCTTTCATCATTAACTTACTTACCAAACAATCTCACCTTGTTGGTTTGTCGAGCAATTGGTCTGAATAATCCTTTATAGTTTCTGATTCTTTTATTTTCTTCATTTCAAATTCTCAAATTAGATTCATCACTTGCATATTCTGCACTCTTTCATTTTCTTTGTATTCTTCTTTGAGATACTCCAAAATTGCTACCGCAGACTGCATTTGTATAATTCTAGTGAGAATTGAAGGTGATATGGCAGAGAAAAGACATGCTTTGGATTTGGCTTTCCTTGTCTTTTTCTCCTTGTGAATTTTTATCTGATTAATTATTGGATTATTTTCAAGAGGAGTTACTTCGTAGTCCTTTTCTACTGCTTCCCAGAGATCCAATGCTTTAAGATGAGCTGTCATTCTAATTTCCCAAGCTTGATAATTCTCACCATTGAAGATTGGTGGAGTTAAGAAGCTCGATTCAGAATTTATTTTCTATAAATTATTTACGATAACAGTTTAATGAATGTATTGTGATGTGCTTTGGGTGGAAGACTTGGTATTTAGTTCCCTCTCTACTCATAAGTCCCTCAAGATGGCAGGCTCTTATACCAATATTTTGAAATTTAAAGCAAGATATAAGCCAAGAAATAAAGGAGATATGAATATACTGCTCATAATGTTTTATTCAATAATCAAAGCCATATTTATACAGGAATTTATAACTGAAAAGCTCTAAAGAAAAGCAGAAAAATCAACTGCATATTATCCATAACAACTATATCCTAACAAATAGAAACAGAAAGATAATATTCTGCTAATATTTACAGGCTTATTTATCTCAACAACTTTCTTGCTTTGAGCAGATTTGGAACTTCAGTAACTCGCCTTAATATAATCAAATTTTCCAATTTAGAGGATTTTTTAAAGATCCGCTCCTTATTGTTTCCAAATAAAAATCAACCCAACTAATCTCTACATGCCTTAATTTTTTTATTTTTCAAAATATTACTGTTAACACTGTAAAATTACCATCACACTTCACCATTAAATTTTTTAGATGGGGCAATTGTAGTTTTGGATGAAAAACGAACTTATGTATGTAAACTGCAAGGAATTTCAGGTAGATTAGTGGTTTCAATGTAGCAAACAACAAAATATTCACTTCATAGAAACTCAAATCCAAGACCTTAAGAAGTCTCAATTTACTAACCAGAAGATAAGGATCCCAAGAACGAATTACTCTTTTAGTGATCGTTAATAGTGACCTCATGTGTTGGTGGAAAGGCTTCCGTGTTTTAAAAGGCTCATCAATGAAATTGAAGATCAGTCGACTTTCCTTCCAATTGGAAGGTTGAAATTGGCCCTTCACTACAAACTCCGAAAGCTTAGTTACATTGAAGCTTAAACTGTTTTTCTCCCAAACTGAAGTTCAAAGTAGCTATGATGCCCCCTTCACTGCCAACATAAACTTTTCTTCTCTACTCATTTGAAAGAAAAAGTGAAGAACTACATCAGAACCTGGCAGTATTTGATTTTACCGTTATATCTTCTCTTTGAAACCATTACTATGTTACTGCTAACGAGATCCATTAAGTAATCTTCAGCTACCTCTTCCAACCTCCTAGATTCAATGCTCTTCATGAAGCCTTCCGCGATCCATAAACTTATCAATTTAGACACTGGAATTCTTGTGTCCTCCCGAAACACCCCCATATAAAGAAGGCAAGGTATTAAATAATCGGTTAAGTAATCATAACTTAACTGCATAGTTGAAAGACTATATACTTGAGACTCACCAACATAAAAACATAGAGCATCTTTAACCTTATACCACCAAGATTCTTCCATTTTCTTCTTTTTAATTATCCCACTACCAAGACAACCACAAGAGGCAGTCCTTTGCATGTTTTTGCAACTTCTAGACTAGCATCTCGTAGTTCAAGTGGGAAATATTCCCTTTGGAACATTTTTTCTGTAGCAATTGGCAACTCTCATCTAGTGGGAGGAATAGAAGAGAATAAGGATTAGTACGGTGCTTGACGGGCCATACTGATTCCGAAAAAAGTGGAATTATTTTTGAAAAATGTGAAAAATTTCTTATTGCCAAACGGGCTCTAAGGATCAATATGGTGCTTGACTTGCTTACCTACTTCCTCAAGTCGAGTTGTTACTATAATTCTACTTCCATTTTCATCAGTTGGGAAAGATAATCTTAGGTCATCACATGCCTTAACATCCCACATATTATCCAAGACAATCAGATATATCCTGCCCATTAAGCTTTTCTTCAACATGTGAGCAAGTTCATCATCCTTATAATTTGCGTTATAATTTACTTTGTTGCATTTACCTTTTTTGGGAAATGCAATAGCACGCTAGACCATCAAAGTAAAAAATACTCATTTTATTGTCATACACCTTTCTAGCAATAGTCATTTAACCTTGTCTCCTCAGCCTACAATTGGAATGATATCTAGCTCATTTGTACCTTGAATCAGAAATTAAATTATTTTTTCTGCTTCTTTCTCAAAACCCACTAACTCCTCATCATTCAAAGGACTGCTATATTGGGTTGGAAGTTGTTTAGATGGCTCTACCACATAGCAAGGATTAAGGAAAAGATCCTCCGACCACATATCGGTCACCTCCACACTAATATGCATGCTTGATTTCTTCAATGATTGTAGGAAGTGAGCAAAAGAGATGCCAAAGACAATTGTATTTAGCAAGTATAGAGTCATTGACAACTTCAGCTTCATATGCCACTGAAATCTTTTGTGAATTTCATGTTCATGCTGCTAGTGGCGGAAGCATGATTTTTGCTAAGGGTTCAAAAAAGAGAAAAGTTAAAAAAAAATTAAAAGAACTTGTGGCTAGTGGTATTTGAACTAATAACCTCACAAAAGTTTTGAACCCCCTTGATGTCACGACCCAAAATACAACTAGCCGTGATGGCACCTAACCTCACCCGCTAGGTAAGCCAAATAAAAAATAATCTGATTCAATTAATATTTAATTGACTCTAATATACTCTCCAAGGACTGGTAGTACAAATTATGGACTTCTGAGATTAGAATTTACAAAACTGGTGTGGAATAACAATACGTCATATGTCTGAAATATACATAAACAGATTAAAAATTCTAAAGCTACTATGAACAAGAGGAAGCAATGACTGGAATGTAGGTACATCTTCAGATCCAGCTCCCGTCGTACGCAGCTACATCAGCATCAGAAATCTGTACACAAGGTGCAAAAGTGTAGTATGAGTACAACCGACCCCATGTACTCAATAAGTAAATAACCTAACCTTAGGTTGAAAGTAATGACGAGTTGGGATAAGGGTCAGAGTCCAACTCCAATAACCAGCAACAGTTCATAACAATATAATTGAATGTAGAACAAGTAACAACTCAATAATAAAATGATCAGCTTGTATAAAATTCCGAAAAATAAATATTTTTTTTCAATATAACTGTAAAACTCGGCGTGCATCTTGATCCCATAATAATAAGGTATATAAAGTCAATATGGCCTGCTGCGGCGTGCAGCCCGATCCCATAAATATCCTCACAATCAGGCCCTCGGCCTCACTCAGTCATCAATTTCTCCAGTCTCTCGAGGTCAAAATGTCATGAAAATCAGCCGAAAAATAATAATATGATGTATCAATAATTAGCAACAAAGACTGAGATATGATATGAAATGAATGAACATGACTGAGTATGAAATTACAATTTAAACAAATAATTCAGCAATAATATGACCTCTGTTGGTCTCAATAATAATGGCATATAGCCTCAGAATGATTTTTAACATGATTCTCAGCTCAATTTCTTTAACACATGAAAGTACATGGATAATGCCATGATTATTTGATTACAAAATTCTACGGAATCAATTACGTCACAAATTTTTACGGTGCACGCCCACACACTCATCACCTAGCATGTGCGTCACTTTCAAACAATTCATATAACACGTAATTCAGGGATTCATACCCTCAGCTCCAAGTTTAGAAATGTCACTTATTTCAAACCGTGCAATTCTTTATTCGAATAAGCCTTTTCCTCACGATTCGACATCTGAATGCCTCGAATCTAGTCACAAATAATTCTATACAATCAACACGAGGTGTAGGAATCAATTCCATATGAAAATGCTAAATTTCACACTAAAGCCGAAAAAGTCAACAGTGGGGCATGTTGATACCCAATGTTTGCCCTCATATTTTGTCAAATAGTAAATATGCCTTCAAAACATCATTTTTATATTATTATTTAGCTTACAAATCTATACAAGCATTTTCTATAATTTTTCATAATTTTTAGAGCTTTTAAATTGATTTTTCTGTACTTAAATTATAATTATTAATTACTCCTTCAAATTATTTTGTGATGACTTAGTTACCTAAATTTATTGTTTTCACCTATAATATATGTTTCAAATATTTTTACTTCATTTTATATAATTACATTATCATTTTTTTAAGTATATGCACAATTTTGCAGTAATAGCCTATACTCATCCATAATTGCTTTTTATTTATGTTATTTGTGTCAAAATAGCATTTTATATTTTTATAATGCTAAATAATTATTTTTAATCACTTTAGTGTATAAATAATATTTTTATTTATTTATTAATTATTTGTATTAATTATTTTTAATACATTTTGCATATTTAAATAGTCGCCCAGATTTAAACCAATTTTCGGACCGAAATGGCCCGACACCTTAGCCCAATAGACCCCAAGCCCAAACCAGGCGACCCTTGTAACCAACCCGATCATGACCCGCTTAATAACCCGCCCTACCTCCCCGTTTGATCTTGGCTGTTGATCTTAAATAATCAACGACCCATAATTAACCTACCCTTTGCTTATATCCCCAATACCCCAAACCCTAGAAACAAATCCCCACCTCGCCGCCTCCGTATCCTCACATGCTCTCATCTCTCAAACCTAAACCCTAGCCGTCCTCAATCAAATCTCAGCCCCAATCCGACATTACCTTCTCTTTGAGGTAATTTGAGCCTTTACCCGATCTTTGGTGACGTTGACTAGTCAAAACAGAGTTATCTACATAATAGGTCCCCAAACGCACCCCAAAAATTGTTAGGTGGCGACTCTTCTTCTTTTAATACCCTATTTTCCATACAAAAGAGTTGTCACACGTCGAGGCCCGCTTTCGTGAGAAAACGGGGCGCGACAACATGGCGACTCTGCTGGGAAAACTTAGGCTCTTACCATAATGAACTTGGCTTATGTGGATTAGTTTTCTTTGTTATAAAACACACCTTCCTTTTCCATATTTATTTGTTAAATTTTGATATTACATGCACATCCCTTTTCCGTTCACCTTTACTTGTTTAAACCCATTATAACATGCACATCCCTTCCCTTCTCCACCTTTATTTTCTTAAATTTGTTATAACATGCACATCTCTTTCCCTATTCTCCCTTAGTTGCTCTAATTGATCTTCATTAGCTATATCATGCCTCTCCCCTCCCTACTCCCTTGTTTGCTTTGTTACATTCTCGCATATATTCCACAGACTAACTTCTTCCTTTGTCTTTCTTTTATGTTTTTCATGTTTTACCTTAATACTGTATTTATCTATTTTTACATATTTATCATGCAAATACTTGGCAATGTGTTATTATCTCTGCATAAAACATACTCCACGTCATACTCCACTCGTGCCCATTATTGACATAGCGGCGCTTGATAAGTGTCCGCGCTCTTCCAAAATTACCCTTAAATCATAAAGGCTTATTTGCGGTAGACTAGTCAATCAGTGGTGCAGTCGATGGTCCCGTGCCTTTCCCTCTCAAGTTGTCCACTTGGGAGTACCAACCTAGGCCATTCTAGAAACCTCACTCAAACATTAAATGTACATGCATCATGTTAAACCTAGTACGGGTTAGAACGTTGCTAACGTGATAGCCCGCTAAGATAAGCCTTATCCAAAGTCCGACGGGATTTCCACAATCCCAATCGACATTGTCACGTTATGTGCATTACTTAGAGAAAATAGGCCAAAATATTGATCATTAGTGTGTAAATAGTCGAATCTGGAGGGGGAAATGGCTAACTCTATTTGTTTGTAGAAAATGAAGCATGAAATCCCCAGGTTTGGCATGGTCCAAAACATCCTACCTCTACTACTTGATTGGTGGAAAGATCTCGCCCCTAGCGACAAGAATCATGTGAGCAGGGTCCTTGGTAATTTTTCGTCCTTGTTAGACATCCGACCGAATAGAGCATTGATTGAGGCCGCTACTATGTTTTGGGATGTGAAAAGGATCGTCTTCCGCTTCGGTAACATAGAAATGACTCCTCTCTTAGAGGAAATAGGAGGTTTCGCTAAGCTGTCGTGGGATAGTCCAGGGTTATTAGTGCTAGAGAATCGCACCCCTCGCGGTTTTCTCAAAATGCTGGGTTTCAAGAAACATGATGAGTTGCTTTGTTTGAAGAAGTCATATATCCCATTTGAATTCCTTTTTGAGCATTATGGGCATAGCAAGTCATATCGCCTTCATCATGATGAACTTTCCATTACTTTCTTGGGTTGGACGCACCGTAGGGTTTATGTGTTCATTGTCTACTTCTTGGGGTTGTTGATATTTCCAATGAAAGGGGGAAGGATTCATACCCGTTTAGCCATGGTCGCCAGGACTTTGATAGAAGGCATTGAGGGACAGACTTATACCATCATCCCCATGATCCTAGCCGAGATGTACCTCGCTCTAGATCAGTGCAAGCAGGGTTTCAAGCACTTTGAGGGTTGTAATATATTACTGCAAGTTTGGTTGTTAGAGCATTTTCAAAGTGGAGAATATCGCCAAGAGCTTCTGCATCGACCATTGAATAACTACATAGCTTACCATCACCCAAAGAGAATGACATTTATCCCAGACAGGTTTGCACCACCTGGAAATGCTGTGAGTTGGGTGCGTTTCTTCAGCAGTCTGACGGGCGAGCATGTACATTGGATATTTGAATGGTTTCCTAGTAGTGAGTTCATCATCAGGTCAAGAGAGACTACTCACCTAGTACTGATCAGGTTGAGGGGCATCTATCCTTATGCTCCTATAAGGGTAATGAGACAAGCGAGAAGAAAACAGGTTATACCTCGGGTTTCTAACATAGTCAAGTACAAAGTAGATTTTAAATAGGACGTTATTCCATTCAAGTTTGAGACACTACATATGTGGAATCAGAAGGTCATTGTGGAAAAGGATACTATTAAGCCAGATAGGTATCATGTTGTCCATGTGTACTTATACCTATCATGGTTAGTGGACGATATAGCAGGAGACGTCAAGCCGGGAATTAATCTGAAAAATAGGATCATAGATGACGCTGCTGAAGCACAAGTCAAGTATAGAAGGTTATGCAAAAGGGTCTTCGAGTCTGAAGCTAGGAATCTAGAACTACACAAAGTGGATATGGAAGCAATCAACGAATGGAGGGAAACTGCCACTAAATCAACAGAAAGATTAGAATATTTGGAGCAAGGGTTGATGGAGCTTGAGGGAAAGATGAGAAAGAGGCTTTCAAATTGTCAGAACACAGATGAGAATGAAGGGGGAATCTAGCAAAGGCTTACCTGTTGTTAGATATGCATGACCTAGGGAATCTGATTGATGGAGTCAAGAGAGCCAAGCATGGGAAAGGTCCTTCTATGACCGAGTAGATTAGGAAATGATGTTCTTTACTGCTTTTTAGCTAAGTTTTAGATTTCGATTGTAATAAGGCAGATGCATTAGTAACTTTCTTATTATTGTCGTTTTAGTAAGGATTTGATTCATTTTCGCATTAATGAAATGACACAATTATTGGCATCAAGTTTCTCCAAGTCTATGTGTCGCTTAGGCCTACCTCGGACACAACGAGGTCCCCCAAATTAGGACGCAAATCTGTTACATGATTTTGCAAAGAATGTTCAGTATTTCAAGCATTCTTTCAATATCGCTTACTGACTTGGTTACCTTTTGTTTTTCTTTCTTTTGATTATTCCTATTCTCCAAGGTTGGTTCGTGCATACTGGCATCATCCGCATATCATACTAGATCCAGAGGTCCTCCACCTCCTCACCCACCAAGTGATCCTAAAGGCAAAAGCAAAGGGAGAGGAAAACTGGATGATTTAAGCGGTATCAGAAAGGACAATGCAGAGAATGCTGAAACTTCGAACGGTCGGAGTACTCCAGCACAAAATGAATTGGTCCTACTTCTGGAACAGAAAATATTGGAGCTACAACGGGAACTTGAGCAGGTTCGGAACTTGGCAAACCTTTCCCTCACCCTAAACGTCCCTGATATCAACCAACAAAACACAAATGCCCAAAACCCGACACCTCCCCAAAACACACAGAATCAAAACCTACCACCAAATCCTCCCGCACCACATCAATATGCCACACCTCCTCAGAACCACAACCCTCCACCGGTACCTACTCCTCAACAACACCATCACCATCCAACTCAATACCCACAAACAACTACATACCACACCCCTCATAATGCACCACAACCTACTCATGATCCACAAAACTCAACCAATGACCACCATTATGCCCAGATTCCCGGAGTCTAGCAAAGCAATCCCATATATGTGGAAACTTTACCCTACACCCCACAACAAGCCCTATATATACCGAAATCCATCGAGAAGGACCTGTTCATCAAGAACATGGCAGAAGAACTCAAAAATCTCACTGGCAGAGTTCAGAGTGTTGAAGGTGGAAAGAGCATTGAGGGTTTGAATTATGAGGACCTATGCATACAACCGGATGTAGAACTGCCGGAGGGTTACAAACCTCCCAAGTTTGAAATGTTCGACGGAACTGGTGATCAAAAATTGCATCTAAGAACATATTGTGACAAGTTGGTAGGAGTTGGCAAAGATGAACGAATCCGTATGAAGCTGTTCATGAGGAGCCTCACTGGTGATGCTTTGTCTTGGTACATCAGTAGGAACCCAAAGAAGTGGGTTAATTGGTTGAGCATGGCATCAGATTTCATGGATCGATTCAGGTTCAACACAGAAAACGCACCAGACATTTTGTACCTTTACAATCACAAGAAGAAACCAACGAAAACCTTCTGCGAGTATGCTACTCGATGGAGGTCTGAAGCTGCGAAGGTAAGACTGGCACTTGAAGAAGAAAATATGAATAAGTTCTTCATCAGAGCTCAAGACCCACAATACTATGAAAGGTTGATGGTTATTGAAAATCATAAGTTCTCTGACATCATCAAGTTGGGAGAGAGAATAGAAGAAGAGATCAAAAACGGAATAGTGACGAATTTCAAAGCACTCCAGGCAACAAATAAAGCTTTACAATTGGGAGGTATCTCTAAGAAGAAAGAAGTGAGTGCAGTAATTGTAGCCCAAGGTCTGAAGTCTCCTCTCACATACCAAACACCTCCACCCGTATACCAACCTTCACCCCAGATACCAAAAACCTGTTGTCACCTACCATACTTATAACACCCAACCCGCATATTACCACTCACCACCACCAGCCCGCCACAATTATCAAAAACCAAGGCCAAATTTCGACCGCAGACCACCCAGACAATACACTCCGATTGCTGAACCCATAGACGAACTCTACAAGAGACCGAAGGCTTTCGGTTATGTCACTCCCATTCCTACTGTTGCTATGGAAAACTCTTCTCAGTGGATTAACCCAAACAAGACATATGCCTATCACTCAGGCATGAAGGGTTACACCATTGAGGAATTCCGCACTCTGAAGGACAAGATCCAGACATTAATTGACACTAAAGTCATACAGGAAAAGCAGACTACACCTAACGTTTGTAACAATCCTCTCCTAGATCACTGAGGTGAGGGAGTAAATGTCATAGAGGAGATGAAGAATGGGATCTGGAAGGGTAAATGGGACTCATTCGGGAGGGGGATGATCCTAAAACATCTCCAGTCACCCTCACACCCATTATAGTGCAAACCCAGGAACCAATCGAAGTTGAAGTAGCTGCACCAATGCCATTTGAAGTTGAGGTAACCACACCCTTCACTGTGATGGTAGCACCTACTCTATCTTACCAGTCTAGAGCTATACCATGGGATTATGTTGCAGTGGCAAGAAGGAAAGAAAAAGCGAAAATGGAAGAAACAGATGCAGCACAAGGCATGACTAGAACCGGTAGGGTTTATACACCCGAGCATTTGGGAGGAACAAGCAAAGAAGCTGCGTCTAAGACACTTGTTATCAAGACCGGCCCTGACGACCTTTGGAGGAAGGTGCAAGAAAGAGAATACTCTATGGCTGACCATTTGAACAAAACTCCTGCTCAGATATCTATTTTATCATTGTTGCAAAATTCGAAGACACACATGAATGCCCTGATGAAGGTGCTGAGTGAGCCTATGTACCCACTAACATCATCAAAGAGGAAATGGCCAACATGGTCGGGCGGGTGTTGGAAAGCCACAAAATTACTTTTCATGAAGACGAGCTGCCACCGGAAGGACTTAGTCACAACAAGGCACTACATATTACAGTGCAATTTGAGGATAAATTCATCGCCACGGTCCTGATAGATGGGGGTTCAAGTCTCAACATATGTCCGCTGACTACTCTGAAGAGGCTGGGTGAAGGTCTGCACGAGATACGAGCAGGAAGTATGAATGTGAAGGCATTTGATGGATCTCAGAGGGCCACAATTGAAGAAATCAACCTCAGCCTACAGATGGGCCCAACCTGGTTTGATGTTGAGTTTCAAGTACTGGATATATCTGCTACCTACAATCTACTATTGGCACAACCCTGGATACATGCCGTTGGGGCCATAGCTTCCACTCTGCATCAGGTTGTGAAGTTTGAATGGAATCATCAGGAAGTGATCATCCATGGAGACGGGAGTAATCCTATCTATACCAATCAGACTGTTCGAGTCATCGTGAATAGGATGAAGCTGGGTGAAGAAACATACCATCGCATTGAGTACGTCAACGCAATTAAAAAGGACAAATGGTGGAGCAACAAGATAGAAAGTATATTGCTATGGACATGGTACGAGCCTAGCAAGGGTCTCGGTAAGAATCTTCAAGGGATCACCAAACTGGTACAGTTGAAGCGTCATGGTACAACGTTTGGGCTTGGGTATGAATACACTTAGGAAGAGTATCAGGATTGGCCGCTGCCATGGTGTGGTCCTTATTATCCACTGGAACAACCGGTACCATATTTACACCAGACATTTCATCAAGCCGACATGATGTGGGGGTCTGAAGAAGATGAAGCTCTAGCTCGCATAAGGAAGCTATTTATGGATGATGAAGACAGGACTGCAGTGTGATAGTTGAGGAGGAGGAGGAGGAGGAAGACCTTACTATTCAGACCATGGAGAAAGGAGCTATTCTCAAGAACTGGACTATTGCACCATGCCGGGACCGTCGAGTTCTTGGGTAGCCTGGCAATTAACATCAATTAGTTTTAAAAGCAATTTTATGACCATCTAAGACATTTTCTGTATTTTGTTCTGAACGTATTTTGTTTTGAAATAATTTCTCAAGTTATCGAGCCA